>JAINVK010000156.1:0-80461 GCA_030068075.1 Paguma larvata
TGGCACTTTGCTCCTAGCTCTGCTCATGGAATTCAACACACTACTAACTGACTGAAACGAGATGTTAATTCAAAGATGTGTTCTGCACAGTGTTGTTTCACGATTTCAGTGTATTGACGCTCGCTTCTAGTTCTGGGCCTGCGATCCAATACACCACTAACTTACTGAAACAAGGTGTCAGTTGAATGATGCATTCCCCACAGTGTTCTTTCACAGAGTTGAGTGTATGGCACTTTGGTCCTAGTTCTGCGCGTGGTATTCAAAACACTCCTCACTTACTGAGCCAAGATGTTAGTGAATCATGCATTCCCACAGTGTTGTTTTGCAGAGTTGAGTGCATTTCACTTCGCTCCTAGTTCTTTGGAAAGGATTCAACACACTAGTAACTTAATGAAGGAAGATGGTACTTGAATGATGCATTCCCTACAGTCTTGATTCACAGATTTGAGTGCACGGCACTTAGCTCCTTGTTCGGCGCATGGGATTCAATACACTACTAACTTACTGAAACCAGATGTTAGTTGAGTGATACTTTCCCATCACTCTTGTTTCACAGAGTTGAGTGTATGGCACTTCGCTCCTAGTTCTGTGCCTGGAATTGAACTTACTGAAAGAAGATGTTGATTGAATGATGCATACCCTGCAGTGTTGGTTACCGGAATTGAGTGCATTGCAGTTAGCTTGTATTTCTGCTCATGAGTTTGATTCAACACTTCGGACCTACTGAAACGAGATGCTTGTTCAATAATGTGTTCCGAACATTGTTGTTTCACTAAGTTCAGTGTATTGCACTATGCTCCTAGTGCTAGGCATGGGATGCATGGGATTCAATAAACTACTCACTCTGAAACAAGATGTCAGTTGATTGATGCATTCCCAACTGTGTTGTTTGACACAATTGAGCGCATTGCACTCCGCTCCTAGTTCTGCGAATGGGATTCAAACCACTCCTCACTTCCTGAACCAAGATGTTAGTTGAATGACACATTCCTCACAGTGTTGTTTCACAGAGTTGAGTGTGTGGCAGACCATCACTGCTAGTTCTGCGCTATGGATTTCAAACACTGCTCACTTACTGAAACAAAATGTTAGTGAAAGGAGGCATTCCCCACAGTGCTTTTTCAGTGTAGAGGGTGTTGGACCTCGCAACTATTGCTGCGCAATGGATTCCATCCACCGCTCATTTCCTGAAACAAGATGTTAGTTAACATTCCCCACAGCGTTGTATCCCAGAGTTGAGTGAATGGTGCTTGGCTTTGGGTTCTGCGCATGGGATGCCACACCCTGAACTTACTGAAAAAAGATGTTAATTGAAGGAGGCATTCCCCACAGTGTTGTTTTACAGAGTTGAGCGTATGGCACTTTGCTCCTATTTCTGTGAATGTTACTCAACAAATTCCTACTTTATTGAAACAGGACGTTAGTTGAATGAGACATTCCCCTAAGTTTTGCTTCAGAGTTGAGAGTATGGCACTTCGCTGCTAGTTCTGCACATTCACTTCCACACACTGCTAACATGCTGAAACAAGGTGTTAGTTGATTGAGGCACTCCGCACAGTGTTATTCTACAGAGTTGAGGGTATGGCACTTCGCTCCAAGATCTGCGATTTGGATTCCACACACTGCTAACTTGCTGAAACAAGATGTTGGTTGAAGGAGGCCTTCCGCACACTGTTGTTTCAAAGAGTTAAGTGAATTGCACTTCGCTCCTTCTGTCCATTGGAATCCAAACACTGCTGACTTACTGAAACAAGATGTTAGTGAAAGGAGGTATTCCCCCACAATATTGTTTCAAAGAGTTGAGTGTATGGCACCTCACTGCTGGTTCTGCACGTTTGATATCCCACACTACTAACTTGCTGAAACAGGATGTTTGGTGAAGTTTGTTTTCTCCACAGTATTCCATCCCAGAGTTGAGTATATTGCACTTCACTTCTAGTTCTGCACATTGGATTCCATACGCTGCTCACTCACTGAAACGAGAAGTTAGTTGAATGAGACATTCCCTACAATGTTCTTTCACAGAGTGGAGAATACGGCATTCATTGCTAGTTCTGCGCTTTGGATTCCATACGTTGCTCAGCTACTGTAACAAGATGTTAGCTGAAGGAGGCATTCCACACCGTGTATTTTCACAGAGTTCAGTATATGGCACTTCACTGCTAGTTCTACTCATTCCATTCCACACACTGCTAACTTACTGAAACAAGACGTTAGTTGAATGAGGAATTCCCCACAGTGTCGTTTCGCAGAATGGAGTGTATGGCACTTCGCTGCTAGTTCTGCGCATTCAGGTCCTCACACTGCTAACTTACTGTCACAAGATGTTATTGAAAGAGGCATTCCGCACAGTGTTGTTTCAAAGAGTCGAGTAAGTGCAATTCTCTCCAAGACGTGCGCGTTGGATCCACACACTGCTACCTTACTGAAACAGAACGTTAGTCAAATGAGGCATTCCCCACAGTGCTGATTCACAGAACTGAGTCTGTTGCACTTCGCTGCTAGGTCTGCGCATTCAATTTCATACAATGCTAACTTACTGAAACAAGAGGATAGTTGAAAGAGGCATTCCCTACAGGGTTGTTTCACAGCCTGGAGCGTATGGCACTTCACTGCTAGTTCTGCGCATTCAGTTCCTCACACTGCTGACTTGCTGAAATAAGATGTTAGTTGATTGAGGCATTCCCCACCGTGTTGATTCACAGAGTTGAGTCCATAGCACCTCGCTGCTAGTTCTGTGCATGGGAATCCACACCCTCTTAACTTAATGAAACAAGATGTTTATTCAATGAGGCATTCCCGGCAGTGTTGCTTCACAGATTGGAGCATATGGCACTTCGCGGCTAGTTCTGTGCATTCAGGTCCTCACACTGCTAACTTACCGAAACTAGATGGTACGCGAAAGAGGCATTTTCCACAGTGTTGTTTCACAGAGTTGAGTGTGTGGCACTTCGCTGCGAGGTCTGCGCAATCAGTTTCTCACAATGCTAATTTACGGAAACAAGAGGTTCGTTCAATGAGACAGTCCCCAAGGTGTTGTTTCACAGAGTGAAGCTTATGACAATTCGCTACTAGTACTGAGCATTCAATTTCACACACTGGTAACTTACTGAAACAAGATATTAGTTGAAGGAAGCATTCCCCACAGTGTTGTTTCACAGAGATGAGTGCATAGTACTTTGCTCCTAGTTCTGATCATGGGAATCCACACACTCTTAACTTACAGAAACAAGATGCTAGTTGAATTAGGCTTCCCCACAGTGTTGTTTCAGAGTGGAGCGTATGGCACTTCTCTGCTAGTTCTGTGCATTCAGTGCCTCACACTGCTAACTGGTTGAAACAAGATGTTAGTTGGTCAAGGCATTCCCCACAGTGTTGTTTCACAGCCTGGAGCGGATTGCACTTCGCTGCTAGTTCTGCACGTTTAGTTCCTCACACTGCTATCTTACTGAAACTAGATGTTATTTGAACGAGACATTCCCCACAGTGTTGTTTCACAGAGTGAAGCATATGGTAGCTCGCGACTAGTTCTGTGCATTCAATTTCACACACTGATAAATTACTGAAACAAGAGGTTACGCCAATGAAACTTTCCTACAGTTTTGTCTCACAGAGTGGAGCCTATGGAACCACGCTACTAGTTCTGCGCATTCAATTTCACACACTGATAACTTACTGAAACAAGTTATTAGTTGATTGAGGCATTGCCCACAGTGTTGTTTCACAGAGATGAGTGCACAGCACTTTCCTCCTAGTTCTGCTCACGGGAATCCACACCCTCTTAACTTACAGAAACAAGATGTTCGTTGAATTAGGTATTCCCCACACTGTTGTTTCACAGTGTTGTGGAGTGTATGGCACTTGGCTGCTAGTTCTGCGCATTCAGTTCCTTACACTGCTAACTTGCTGAAACAAGATGTTAGCTGATTGAGGCATTCCCCACAGTATTGTTTCACAGCCTGGATCATATAGCACTTCGCTGCTAGTTCTGCTCATTCAGTTCCTCAGACTGCTAACTTACTGGCACAAGATTTTAGTTGAAAGAGGCATGCTCCACAGTGTTATTTCACAGACTTTGTGTTAGGCACTTGTCTCCGAGGTCTGTGCATTCAGTTTCACGCAATGCTGAATTACTGTAACAAGAGCTTAGTTCAATGAGGCATTCCCCACAGTGTTGTTTCACAGAGTGAAGTATATGGTACCTCGCTACTAATGCTGCGCATTGAATTTCACACATTGATTACTTACTGAAGCAAGATAATAGTTGGTTGAGGCATTCCCCACAGTATTGTTTAACAGAGATGAGTGCATAGCACTTTGCTCCTAGTTCTGCGCATTCAGTTCTTCACTCTGCTAACTTGCTGAAACAAGATGTCAGTTGATGGAGGCTTTCCCCCAATATTATTTCCCAGCCTGGAGCGTATGGCACTTTGCTCCTAGTTCCGCGCGTTCAGTTCCTCACACTGCTAACTTGCTGAAAGAAGATGTTAGTTGATTGAGGCTTTCCACACAGAGTTCTTTCACAGAGTTGAGTATAGGGCACTAAGCTTCTAGTTCTGTGTATTGGATTTGGTACCCTGCTAACTTACGGAAACAAGATGTTATTTGAAACAGGCTTTCCCCACAGTGTTGTTTCACAGAGCTGTATGTATGGCACTTCTCCCTTAGGATTCCATACAATGCTCACTTACTGAAACAAGATGTTAGTTAATGGAGGCATTCATCACTATGTTGTTTCACAGAGTTGCGTGTGCATAACACGTTGTTGCTAGTTCTGTGCATGGGAATCCACATCCTCTTAACTTACTGAAACAAGATGTTAGTTGAATTAGACATTCTGCACAGTGCCGTTGCAGAGTGGATCGTATGGCAACTCGCTACTAGTACTACGCATTCAATTTCACACACTGATAACTTACTGAAAGAAGATATTAGTTGAATTAGGCATTCCCCACAGTGTCGTTCTACAGAGTGGAGCGTATGGCATTTTACGCTAGTTGCGCATTCAGTTCCTCACACAGCTATCTTGCTTAAACAAGATGTTAGATGACCGAGGCATTTCCCACAGTGTCGATTCACAGAGCTGAGAGTATGGCACTTCGCTGTCAGTCCTGTGCAATCAGTTACACAGCTCCCATACTGAAACAAATGTTAGTTGAAAGAGGCAATCCCCACAGTGTTGTTTCACAGAGTTAGTGTATGGTACTTCGCTGCGATCTGTGCATTCAGGTTCACGCAATGCTAACTTACTGACACAAGAGATTAGTTCAATGAGGCATTCCCCTCAGTGTTGTTTCTCAGAGTGAAGTGTATGTACCTCCCTACTAGTTCTACACATTCAATTTCATACACTGCTAACTTAATGAAACAAGATATTAGTTGGTTGAGGCATTCCCCACAGTGTTGTTTCACGGAGTGGAGTATATGGCACGTTGCTGCTAGTTCTGTGCATTCAGTTCCTCACACTGCTAACTTAATGAAACAAGATGTTACTTGAAAGAAGCACTCCCCACAGTGTTATTTCAAAGAATTCAGTGCATGGCACCTCGCCGCCTGTTCTGCGCATTCTATATCACACACCGCTAACTTGATGAAACAAGCTGTTAGTTGCAGGAGGCCTTCGGCACGGTGTTGTTTCACAGAGTTGAATGTATGAGACTTCGCTACTAGGTCTGCACATTCGGTTTCACACAGTGCTAACTTACTGAACAAGAGGTTAGTTCAATGAGGCATTCCCCACAGTGTTGTTTCACAGAGTTGTGTGTATGGCACTTCGCTCCAAGGTCTGTGCGTTGGATTACACACGCTGCTAACGTACTGAAACATGATGTTAGAGGAAGGAGGACTTCCACGCAGTGTTGTTTCACAGAAATGAGTATACGACACTTCGCTTCGAGTCCTGCGTATTGGATTCCGTACACTGCTACCTTACTGTAACAAGACGTGAGTTCAATGAGGCATTCCCCACGGCATTGGCTCACAGAGTGGAGTATATAGCACGTTGCTGCTAGTTCTGCGCATTCAGCTGCTCATACTGCTAACTTACTGAAACAAGATGTAACTTGAAAGAGGAGTTCCCCACAGTGTTATTGCACAGAGTTGAGTGCATGCCACCTCGCTAACTGTTCTGCGCTTTCTATATCACACACCGCTTACTTGCTGAAAGAAGCTGTTAGTTGCAGGAGGCCTTCCGCTCTGTGTTGTTTCACAGAGTTGAGTGTATGGCACTTCGCTACGAGGTCTGCGCTTTCAGTTTCACACAATGCTAACTTACTGAAACAAGCGATTAGTTCAATGAGGCATTCCCCTTAGTGTTGCTTCACAGAGTGGAGTGTATGGCACTTTGCTGCTAGCTCTGCGCATTCAGTTCCTCTCACTGCTAACTTACTGAAACAAGATATTAGTTGATCGAGGCATTCCCCACAGTGTTGTCTCACAGAGTGGAGTGTATGGCACTTCGCTTCCTGATCGGCGCTTTCAGCTCCTCACACTACTAACTTACTGAAACAAGATGTTCCTTGAAAGAGGCACTCCCCACAGGGTGATTTCACAGAGATGAGTGCATGGCACCTCGCTGCTTGTTCTGCGCATTCTAGATCACACACCGCTAACTTATGGAAACAAGCTGTTAGTTGATCGAGGCATTCCCCACAGTGTTGTCTCACTGAGTGGAGTGTGTGGCACTTCGCAACTAGGTCTGTGCATTCAGTTTCACAGATTGCTAACTTGCTGAAACAAGATGTTCCTTGAAAGAGGCCCTCCCCACAAGGTTATGCCACAAGATGAGTGCATGGCACCACGCTGCCTGTTCTGCTAATTCTATATCACACTACTCTAGCTTGCTGAAAAAAGCTGTTAGTTGCAGGAGGCCTTCAGTACTGCGTTGTTTGCCAGAGTTGAGTGTATGGCACTGCGCTGCTAGGACTGCGCATTCGGTTTCACACGCTGCTAACTTACTGAAACATGAAGTTAGAGAAATGAGGCCTGCCACTCAGTGTTGTTTCACAGAATTTAGTATACGACACTTTGCTGCTGGTTCTGCGAATTGAATAACGTACACTGCTACCTTACTGAAACAAGAGGTTACTTCAGAGAGGCACTCGCCCCAGTGTTGTTTCACAGACTGGAGTGTATGGCACTTTGCTGCCTGTTCTGCGCATTCAGTTCCTAACCGTGCTACCTAACTGAAACAAGTCGTTAGTTCAATGAGGCACTCGACACGGTGTTGCTTCATAGAGTTGAGTGCATGGCACGTTGCGTCTAGTTCTGTGCATTCAGTTCAAAACCGTGCTACCTTAATGAAACAAGGATTTAGTTCAATGAGGCACTTGCCACCGTGTTGGTTCACAGAGTGGAGTACATAGCACGTTGCTGCTACTTCTGCACATTCAGTTCCTATCCGTGCAACCTAACTGAAACAAGAAGTTAGTTCAATTAGTCACTCGCCACTGTGTTGTTTCACAGAGTAAAGCGTATGGCTCTTTGCTGCTAGTTCTTGGCATTCAGTTTTTAACCGTACTCCCTAAATGAAACAAAAGGTTAGTTCAGTGAGGCACTCGCCACTGTGTTGTTTCACAGAGTAAAGCGTGTGGCTCTTTGCTGCTAGTTCTGCGCATTCAGTTTTTAACCGTGCTAAGTGAAACAAGACGTCAGTTCAGTGAGGCACTCGCCAAACTGTTCCTTCACAGAGTGGAGTATGTAGCAATTTGCTGCCTGTTCTGCGCAATCAGTTCTTACCCGTGCTAACTAAAAGAATCAAGAGGTTAGTTCAATAGGCACTCGCCACTGTGTTGTTTCACAGAGTAAAGCATATGGCTCTTTGCTGCTAGTTCTGCGCATTCAGGTTTTAACCGTGCTACCTAAATGAAACAAGAGGTTAGTTCAATGAGGCACTCGCCACTGTGTTGGTTCACAGAGTGGAGTGTATAGGACGTTGCTGGCTGTTCTGCGCATGCAGTTCCTAACAGTGCTACCGAAATGAAACAAGAGTTTAGTTCAGTGAGACACTCGCCACAGTGTTGCTTCACAGAGGAAAGCCTATGGCTCTTCGCTGCTAGTTCTGCGCATTCAGGTTTTAACTGTGCTACCTAAATGAAATAAGAGTTTAGTTCAGTGAGGCGCTCGCCACTGTGTTGTTTCACAGAGTAAAGCGTATGGCTCTTTGCTGCTAGTTCTGCGCAGTTTTTAACCGTGCTTCCTAAGTGAAACAAGAGGTTAGCTCAGTGAGGCACTCGCCACAGTATTGGTTCACAGAGTGGAGTGTATCGCACCTTGCTGCCCGTTCTGCGCATTCAGTTCCTAACAGTGCTACCTAAATGAAACAAGAGGTTAGTTCAGTGAGGCACTCGCCACTGTGTTGTTTAACAGAGTAAAGCGTACGGCTTTTTGCTGCTAGTTCTGCACATTCAGTTTTTAACCGTGCTATCTAAGTGAAACAAGAGGTCAGTTCAGTGAGGCACTCGCCAAAGTGTTCCTTCACAGAGTGGAGTTTGTAGCAATTTGCTGCCTGTTCTGCGCATTCAGTTCTTAACCGTGCTAACTAAAAGAATCAAGAGGTTAGTTCAATAGGCACTCGCCACTGTGTTGGTTCACAGAGTGGAGTGTATAGCACGTTGCTGCCTGTTCTGCGCATGCAGTTCCTAACAGTACTACCGAAATGAAACAAGAGTTTAGTTCAGTGAGACACTCGCCACTGTGTTGTTTCACAGAGTAAAGCGTATGGATCTTTGCTGCTTTTTCTGCGCATTCAGTTTTTAACCGTGCTACCTAAGTGAAACAAGACGTTAGTTCAGTGAGACACTCGCCACAGTGTTGCTTCACAGAGGAAAGCCTATGGCTCTTTGCTGCTAGTTCTGCGCATTCAGGTTTTAACTGTGCTAACTAAAAGAAACAAGAGGTTAATTCAATGAGGCACTCGCCACTGTTTTGTATCCCAGAGTAAAGCATATGGCTCTTTGCTGCTACTTCTGCGCATTCAGTTTTTAACCGTGGTACCTAAGTGAAACAAGAGGTTAGTTCAATGAGGCACTCGCCACAATGTTGGTTCACAGACTGGAGTGTATAGCACGTTGCTGCCTGTTCTGCGCATTCAGTTCCTAAGAGTGCTACCTAAATGAAACAAGAGGTTAGGTCAGTGAGGCACTCGCCACTGTGTTGTTTCACAGAGCAAAGCGAATGGCTCTTTGCTGCTTGTTCTGCGCATTCAGGTTTTAAAAGTGCTATCTAAGTGAAACAAGAGGTTAGCTCAGTGAGGCACTCGCCAAAGTGTTCCTTCACACAGTGTAGTATGTAGCAATTTGCTTCCTGTTCTGCGCATTCAGTTCTTAACCCTGCTAACTAAAAGAAACAAGAGGTTAGTTCAATGAGGCACTCGCCACTGTGTTGGTTCACAGAGTGGAGTGTATTGCACGTTGCTGCCTGTTCTCCGCATTCAATTCCTAACAGTGCTACCTAAATGAAACAAGAGTTTAGTTCAGTGAGGCACTCGCCACTGTGTTGTTTCACAGAGTAAAGCATATGGCTCTTTGCTGCTAGTTCTGCGCATTCAGTTTTTAACCGTGCTTCCTAAGTGAAACAAGAGGTTAGTTCAGTGAGGCACTGGCCAAAGTGTTCCTTCACAGAGTGGAGTATGTAGCAATTTGCTGCCTGTTCTGCGCAATCAGTTCTTAACCGAGTTAACTAAAAGAAACAAAGGTTAGGTCAATGAGGCACTCGCCACTGTGTTGGTTCACAGAGTGGAGTGTATTGCACGTTGCTGCCTGTTCTGCGCAATCAATTCCTAACAGTGCTACCTAAATGAAACAAGAGTTTAGTTCAGTGGGGCACTCGCCACTGTGTTGTTTCACAGACTAAAGCGTACGGCTCTTCGCTGCTAGTTCTGAGCATTCCGTTCCTAACCGTGCTTCCTAAATGAAACAAGAGGTTAGTTCAATGAGGCACTCACCAAGGTGTTGCTTCACAGAGTGGAGTATATAGCACGTTGCTGCCTGTTCTGCACATTCAGTTCCTCACCGTGCTACATAAATGAAACAAGAGGTTAGTTCAATGAGGTACTCGCCACTGTGTGAAACAACAGGCCAACAAAGCGTATGGCTCTTTGTTCCTATTCTGCGCTTTCATTTTTTAACCGTGCTACCTAGGTGAAACAACAGGTTAGTTCAGTGAGGCACTCGCCACAGTGTTGCTTCACAGAGGAAAGCCTATGGCTCTTTGCTGCTAGTTCGGCGCATTCAGGTTTTAACTTTGTTACCTAAATGAAACAAGAGTTTAATTCAGTGAGGCCCTCGCCACTGTGTTGTTTCACAGAGTAAAGCGAATAGCTCTTTGCTGCTTGTTCTGCGCATTCAGTTTTTAACCGTGCTAAGTGAAACAAGACGTTAGCTCAGTGAGGCACTCGCCACTGTGTTGTTTCACAGACTAAAGCGTATGGCGCTTTGCTGCTAGTTGTGCACATTCAGTTTTTAACCGTGCTATCTAAGTGAAACAAGAAGTTAGTTCAGTGAGGCACTCGCCAAAGTGTTCCTTCACACAGTGGAGTATGTAGCAATTTACTGCCTGTTCTGCGCCCTCAGTTCTTAACCGTGCTAACTAAAAGAAACAAGAGGTTAGTTCAATGAGGCACACGCCACTGTGTTGGTTCACAGAGTGGAGTGTATTGCACGTTGTTGCCTGTTCTGCGCATTCAATTCCTAACAGTGCTACCTAAATGAAACAAGAGTTTAGTTCAGTGAGGCACTCGCCACTGTGTTGTTTCACAGAGCAAAGCATATGGCTCTTTGCTGCTTGTTCTGGACATTCAGTTTTTAATCGTGCTACCTAAATGAAACAAGAGGTTAGTTCAATGAGGCACTCGCCACTGTGTTGTTTCACAGAGTAAAGCGTATGGCTCTTTGCTGCTAGTTCTGCGCATTCAGTTTTTAACAGTGCTACATAAATGAAACAAGAGGTTAGCTCAGTGAGGCACTAGCCACTGTGATGTTTCACAGAGTAAAGCGCATGGCTCTTTGCTGCTAGTTCTGCGAATTCAGTTTTTACCCGTGCTATCCAAGTGAAACAAGAGGTTAGTTCAGTGAGGCACTCGCTAGAGTGTTCCTTCGCAGAGTGGAGTATGTAGCAATTTGCTGCCTGTTGTGCGCATTTAGTTCTTAACCCTGCTAACTAAAAGAAACAAGAGGTTAGTTCAATGAGGCACTCGCCACTGTGTTGGTTCACAGAGTGGAGTATATAGCACGTTGCTGCCTGTTCTGCGCATTCAGTTCCTAATAGTGCTACGAAATAAAACAAGAGCTTACTTCAGTGAGGCACTCGCCACTGTGTTGTTTCACAGACTAAAGCTTATGGCTCTTTGCTGCTTGTTCTGGGCTTTCAGTTTTTAACCGTGCTACCTAAGTGAAACAAGATGTTAGTTCAGTGAGGCACTCGCCAAAGTGTTGCTTCACAAAGAGCAGTGTATGGCTCTTTGCTTCTAGCGCTGCGCATTCAGTTCCTAACCGTGCTTCCTAAATGAAACAAGAGGTTAGTTCAATGAGGCACTCACCGAGGTGTTGCTTCACAGAGTGGAGTATATAGCACGTTGCTGCCTGTTCTGCGCATTCAGTTCCTAACCGTGCTACCTAAATGAAACAAGAGGATAGTTCAATGAGGTATTCGCCACTTTGTTGTTTCACACAGTAAAGCCTATGGCTCATTGCTGCTAGTTCTGCGCTTTCATTTTTTAACCGCGATACCTAGGTGAAACAAGAGGTTAGTTCAGTTAGGGACTCGCCACAGTGTTACTTCACAGAGGAAAGCCTATGGCTCTTTGCTGCTAATTCTGCGCATTCAGGTTTTAACTGTGCTACCTAAATGAAACAGGAGTTTATTTCAGTGAGGCACTCGCCACTGTGTTGTTTCACAGAGTAAAGCATATGGCGCTTTGCTGCTTGTTTTGCACATTCAGTTTTTAACCGTGCTATCTAAGTGAAACAAGAGGTTAGTTCAGTGAGGCACTCGCTACAGTGTTCCTTCACACAGTGGAGTATGTAGCAATTTGCTGCCTGTTCTGCGCATTCAGTTCTTAACCGTGCTAAATAAAAGAAACAAGAGGTTAGTTCAATGAGGCACACGCCACTGTGTTGGTTCACAGAGTAGAGTGTATAGCACGTTGCTGCCTGTTCTGCGCATGCAGTTCCTAACAGTGCTACCGAAATGAAACAAGAGTTTAGTTCAGTGAGACACTCGCCACTGTGTTGTTTCACAGAGTAAAGCGTATGGATCTTTGGTGCTTTTTCTGCGCATTCAGTTTTTAACCGTGCTACCTAAGTGAAACAAGACTGTTAGTTCAGTGAGGCACTCGCCACAGTGTTGCTTCACAGAGGAAAGCCTATGGCTCTTTGCTTCTAGATCTGTGCATTCAGGTTTTAACTGTGCTACCTAAATGAAACAAGATTTTGGTTCAGTGAGGCACTCGCCACTGTGTTGTTTCACAGAGTAAATCGTATGGCTCTTTGCTGCTAGTTCTGCGCATTCAGTTTTTAACCGTGCTTCCTAAGTGAAACAAGATGTTAGTTCAGTGAGGCACTCGCCAAAGTGTTGCTTCACAAAGAGCATTGTATGGCTCTTTGCTTCTAGCGCTGCGCATTCAGTTCCTAACCGTGCTTCCTATATGAAACAAGAGATTAGTTCAATGAGGCACTCACCAAGGTGTTGCTTCACAGAGTGGAGTACATAGCACGTTGCTGCCTGTTCTGCGCATTCAGTTCCTAACCGTGCTACCTAAATGAAACAAGAGGTTAGTTCAATGAGGTACTCGCCACTTTGTTGTTTCACACAGTAAAGCGTATGGCTCATTGCTACTAGTTCTGTGCTTTCATTTTTTCACCGCGCTACCTAGGTGAAACAAGAGGTTAGTTCAGTGAGGCACTCGCCACAGTGTTGCTTCACAGAGGAAAGCCTATGGCTCTTTGCTGCTAGTTCTGCGCATTCAGTTTTTAACCGTGCTACCTAAGTGAAACAAGATGTTAGTTCAGTGAGGCACTCGCCAAAGTGTTCCTTCACACAGTGGAGTATGTAGCAATTTGCTGCCTGTTCTGTGCATTCAGTTCTTAACCGTGCTAATTAAAAGAAACAAGAGGTTAGTTCAATGAGGCACTCGCCACTGTGTTGTTTCACAGAGTGGAGTGTATAGCACCTTGCTGCCCGTTCTGCGCATTCAGTTTTTAACCGTTGTACATAAATGAAACAAGAGCTTAGTTCAGTGAGGCACTCGCCACTGTGTTGTTTCACAGAGTAAAGCGCATGACTCTTTGCTGCTAGTTCTGGGCATTCAGTTTTTAACCGTGCTATCTAAGTGAAACAAGAGGTTAGTTCAGTGAGGCACTCGCCACAGAGTTCCTTCACAGAGTGGAGTATGTAGCAATTTGCTGCCTGTTGTGCGCATTCAGTTCTTAACCCTGCTAACTAAAAGAAACAAGAGGTTAGTTCAATGAGGCACTCGCCACTGTGTTGTTTCACAGAGGAAAGCTTATGGCTCTTTGCTGCTTGTTCTGCGCTTTCAGGTTTTAACCGTGCTACCTAAGTGAAACAAGACGTTAGTTCAGTGAAGCACTCACCACTGTGTTGTTTCACAGAGTAAAGCGTGTGGCTCTTTGCTGCTAGTTCTGCGCATTCAGTTTTTAACCGTGCTTCCTAAGTGAAACAAGAGGTTAGTTCAGTGAGGCATTTGTCACTCTGTTGTTTCACAGAGGAAAGCGTATGGCTCTTTGCTGCTAGTTCTGGGCATCAGTTTTTAACAGTACTCCCTAAATGAAACAAGAGATTAGTTCAGTGAGGAACTCGCTACTGTGTTGTTTCACAGAGTAAAGCGTATGGCTCTTTGCTGCTTGTTCTACGCATTCAGTTTTTACCGTGCTTCCTACGTGAAACAAGAGGTTAGTTCAATGAGGCACTCGCCACTGTGTTGTTTCACAGAGTAAAGCATACGGCTCTTTGCTGCTAGTTCTGCGCATTCAGTTTTTAACCCTGCTATCAAAGTGAAACAAGAGGTTAGTTCAGTGAGGCACTCGCCACTGTGTTGTTTCACAGAGTGGAGTGTATTGCACCTTGCTGCCCACTCTGCGCATTCAGTTTTTAACCGTGCTCCATAAATGAAACAAGAGGTTAGTTCAGTGAGGCATTCGCCACTGTGTTGTTCACAGAGTAAAGCGCATGGCTCTTTGCTGCTAGGCTTGGCATTCAGTTTTTAACCGTACTCCTTAAATGAAACAAGAGGTTAGTTCAGTGAGGCACTCGCCAGTGTGTTGTTTCACAGAGTGGAGTGTATAGTACCTTGCTGCCCGTTCTGCGCCTTCAGTTTTTAACCGTGCTACATAAATGAAACAAGAGGTTAGTTCAGTGAGGCATTCGCCACTGTGTTGTTTCACAGAGTAAAGTGCATGGCTCTTTGCTGCTAGTTCTGCGCATTCAGTTTTTAACCGTGCTATCTAAGTGAAACAAGAGTTTAGTTCAGTGAGGCACTCGCCAAAGTGTTCCTTCACAGAGTGGAGAGTGTAGCACGTTGCTGCCTGTTCTGCGCATTCAGTTCCTAATAGTGCTACAGAAATGAAACAAGAGTTTATTTCAGTGAGGCACTCGCCACTGTGTTGTTTCACAGAGTAAAGCGCATGGCTCTTTGCTGCTAGTTCTGCGCATTCAGTTTTTAACCGTGCTATCTAAGTGAAACAAGAGGTTAGTTCAGTGAGGCACTCGCCAAAGTGTTCCTTCACAGAGTGGAGTGTGTAGCAATTTGCTGCCTGTTCTGCGCCCTCAGTTCTTAACCGTGCTAACTAAAAGAAACAAGAGGTTAATTCAATGAGGCACTCGCCACTGTGTTGTTTCCCAGAGTAAAGCATATGGCTCTTTGCTGCTAGTTCTGCGCATTCAGGTTTTAACCGTGCTACCTAAATGAAACAAGAGGTTAGTTCATGGAGGCACTCGCCACTGTGATGTTTCACAGAGTACAGCGTATGGTTCTTTGTGGCTAGTCCTGTTCATTCAGTTTTTAACCGTGCTACCTAAATGAAACAAGAGGTTAGTTCATTGAGGCACTCGCCACTGTGATGTTTCACAGAGTACAGCGTATGGTTCTTTGTGGCTACTCCTGCTCATTCAGTTTTTAACCGTGCCACCTATATGAAACAAGAGGTTAGTTCAGTGAGGCACTCGCCAAAGTGTTCCTTCACAGAGTGGAGTATGTAGCAATTTGCTGCCTGTTCTGCGCATTCAGTTCTTAACCGTGCTAACTAAAAGAAACAAGAGGTCAGTTCAATGAGGCACTCGCCACTGTGTTGGTTCACAGAGTGGAGTGTATAGCACGTTGCTGCCTGTTCTGCGCATTCAGTTCCTAACAGTGCTACCTAAATGAATCAAGAGATTAGGTCAGTGAGGCACTTACCACTGTGTTGTTTCACAGAGCAAAGCGAATGGCTCTTTGCTGCTAGTTCTGCGCATTCAGTTTTTAACCGTGCTTCCTAAGTGAAACAAGAGGTTAGTTCAGTGAGGCACTCGCCAAAGTGTTCCTTCACACAGTGGAGTATGTAGCAATTTGCTGCCTGTTCTGCGCATTCAGTTCTTAACCGTGCTAACTAAAAGAAACAAGAGGTTAGTTCAATGAGGCACTGGCCACAGTGTTGTTTCACAGAGTGGAGTGTATAGCACCTTGCTTCCCGTTCTGCCCATTCAGTTTTTAACCGTGTTACATAAATGAAACAAGAGGTTAGTTCAGTGAGGCACTCGCCACTGTGTTGTTTCACTGAGTAAAGCGCATGGCTCTTTGCTGCTAGTTCTGCGCATTCAGTTTTTAACCGTGCTACCTAAGGGAAACAAGACGTTAGTTCAGTGAGGCACTCGCCAAAGTGTTCCTCCACAGAGTGGAGTGTGTAGCCTGTTGCTGCCTGTTCTGCGCATTCAGTTCCTAATAGTGCTACCGAAATGAAACAAGAGTTTATTTCAGTGAGGCACTCGCCACTATGTTGTTTCACAGAGTAAAGCGTATGGCTCTTTGCTACTAGTTCTGCGCATTCAGTTTTTAACCGTGCTTCTTAAGAGAAACAATAGGTAAGTTCAGTAAGGCACTCGCCACAGTGTTGGTTCACAGAGTGGAGTGTATAGCACCTTGCTGCCCGTTCTGCGCGTTCAGGTCCTAACATTGATACCTAAATGAAACAAGAGGTTAGTTCAGTGAGGCACTCGCCACTGTGTTGTTTCCCAGAGTAAAGCGCATGGCTCTTTGCTGCTAGTTCTACGCATTCAGTTTTTAACCGTGCTATCTAAGTGAAACAAGAGGTTAGTTCAGTGAGGCACTAGCCAAAGTGTTCCTTCACAGAGTGGAGTGTGTAGCAATTTGCTGCCTGTTCTGCGCCCTCAGTTCTTAACCGTGCTAACTAAAAGAAACAAGAGGTTAATTCAATGAGGCACTCGCCACTGTGTTGTTTCCCAGAGTAAAGCATATGGCTCTTTGCTGCTAGTTCTGCGCATTCAGGTTTTAACCGTGCTACCTAAATGAAACAAGAGGTTAGTTCATTGAGGCACTCGCCACTGTGATGT
This sequence comes from Paguma larvata, assembly GCA_030068075.1. Classification (NCBI taxonomy): domain Eukaryota; kingdom Metazoa; phylum Chordata; class Mammalia; order Carnivora; family Viverridae; genus Paguma; species Paguma larvata. The sequence goes on from JAINVK010000156.1 coordinate 16,561, forward strand.
TTCACAGAGTACAGCGTATGGTTCTTTGTGGCTACTCCTGCTCATTCAGTTTTTAACCGTGCCACCTAAATGAAACAAGAGGTTAGTTCAGTGAGGCACTCGCCAAAGTGTTCCTTCACAGAGTGGAGTATGTAGCAATTTGCTGCCTGTTCTGCGCATTCAGTTCTTAACCGTGCTAACTAAAAGAAACAAGAGGTTAGTTCAATGAGGCACTGGCCACAGTGTTGTTTCACAGAGTGGAGTGTATAGCACCTTGCTTCCCGTTCTGCCCATTCAGTTTTTAACCGTGTTACATAAATGAAACAAGAGGTTAGTTCAGTGAGGCACTCGCCACTGTGTTGTTTCACTGAGTAAAGCGCATGGCTCTTTGCTGCTAGTTCTGCGCATTCACTTTTTAACCGAGCTATCTAAGTGAAACAAGAGGTTAGTTCAGGGAAGCACTCGCCAAAGTGTTCCTTCACAGAGTGGAGAGTGTAGCCCGTTGCTGCCTGTTCTGCGCATTCAGTTCCTAATAGTGCTACCGAAATGAAACAAGAGTTTATTTCAGTGAGGCACTCGCCACTGTGTTGTTTCACAGAGTAAAGCGTGTGACTCTTTGCTGCTAGTTCTGCGCATTCAGTTTTTAACCGTGCTTCCTAAGTGAAACAAGAGGTTAGTTCAGTGAGGCATTTGTCACTCTGTTGTTTCACAGAGGAAAGCCTATGGCTCTTTGCTGCTAGTTCTGCGCATTCAGTTTTTAACCGTGCTTCCTAAGTGAAACAAGAGGTTAGTTCAGTGAGGCATTTGTCACTCTGTTGTTTCACAGAGGAAAGCGTATGGCTCTTTGCTGCTAGTTCTGCGCATTCAGTTTTTAACCGTGCTACCTAAGTGAAACAAGACGTTAGTTCAGTGAAGCACTCACCACTGTGTTGTTTCACAGAGTAAAGCGTGTGGCTCTTTGCTGCTAGTTCTGCGCATTCAGTTTTTAACCGTGCTTCCTAAGTGAAACAAGAGGTTAGTTCAGTGAGGCATTTGTCACTCTGTTGTTTCACAGAGGAAAGCGTATGGCTCTTTGCTGCTAGTTCTGGGCATCAGTTTTTAACCGTACTCCCTAAATGAAACAAGAGATTAGTTCAGTGAGGCACTCGCTACTGTGTTGTTTCACAGAGTAAAGCGTATGGCTCTTTGCTGCTTGTTCTACGCATTCAGTTTTTACCGTGCTTCCTACGTGAAACAAGAGGTTAGTTCAATGAGGCACTCGCCACTGTGTTGTTTCACAGAGTAAAGCATACGGCTCTTTGCTGCTAGTTCTGCGCATTCAGTTTTTAACCCTGCTATCAAAGTGAAACAAGAGGTTAGTTCAGTGAGGCACTCGCCACTGTGTTGTTTCACAGAGTGGAGTGTATTGCATCTTGCTGCCCACTCTGCGCATTCAGTTTTTAACCGTGCTCCATAAATGAAACAAGAGGTTAGTTCAGTGAGGCATTCGCCACTGTGTTGTTCACAGAGTAAAGCGCATGGCTCTTTGCTGCTAGGCTTGGCATTCAGTTTTTAACCGTACTCCTTAAATGAAACAAGAGGTTAGTTCAGTGAGGCACTCGCCAGTGTGTTGTTTCACAGAGTGGAGTGTATAGTACCTTGCTGCCCGTTCTGCGCATTCAGTTTTTAACCGTGCTACATAAATGAAACAAGAGGTTAGTTCAGTGAGGCATTCGCCACTGTGTTGTTTCACAGAGTAAAGTGCATGGCTCTTTGCTGCTAGTTATGCGCATTCAGTTTTTAACCGTGCTATCTAAGTGAAACAAGAGGTTAGTTCAGTGAGGCACTCGCCAAAGTGTTCCTTCACAGAGTGGAGAGTGTAGCACGTTGCTGCCTGTTCTGCGCATTCAGTTCCTAATAGTGCTACAGAAATGAAACAAGAGTTTATTTCAGTGAGGCACTCGCCACTGTGTTGTTTCACAGAGTAAAGCGCATGGCTCTTTGCTGCTAGTTCTGCGCATTCAGTTTTTAAACGTGCTATCTAAGTGAAACAAGAGGTTAGTTCAGTGAGGCACTCGCCAAAGTGTTCCTTCACAGAGTGGAGTGTGTAGCAATTTGCTGCCTGTTCTGCGCCCTCAGTTCTTAACCGTGCTAACTAAAAGAAACAAGAGGTTAATTCAATGAGGCACTCGCCACTGTGTTGTTTCCCAGAGTAAAGCATATGGCTCTTTGCTGCTAGTTCTGCGCAATCAGGTTTTAACCGTGCTACCTAAATGAAACAAGAGGTTAGTTCATGGAGGCACTCGCCACTGTGATATTTCACAGAGTACAGCGTATGGTTCTTTGTGGCTAGTCCTGTTCATTCAGTTTTTAACCGTGCTACCTAAATGAAACAAGAGGTTAGTTCATTGAGGCACTCGCCACTGTGATGTTTCACAGAGTACAGCGTATGGTTCTTTGTGGCTACTCCTGCTCATTCAGTTTTTAACCGTGCCACCTATATGAAACAAGAGGTTAGTTCAGTGAGGCACTCGCCAAAGTGTTCCTTCACAGAGTGGAGTATGTAGCAATTTGCTGCCTGTTCTGCGCATTCAGTTCTTAACCGTGCTAACTAAAAGAAACAAAAGGTCAGTTCAATGAGGCACTCGCCACTGTGTTGGTTCACAGAGTGGAGTGTATAGCACGTTGCTGCCTGTTCTGCGCATTCAGTTCCTAACAGTGCTACCTAAATGAATCAAAGATTAGGTCAGTGAGGCACTCGCCACTGTGTTGTTTCACAGAGCAAAGCGAATGGCTCTTTGCTGCTAGTTCTGCGCATTCAGTTTTTAACCGTGCTTCCTAAGTGAAACAAGAGGTTAGTTCAGTGAGGCACTCGCCAAAGTGTTCCTTCACACAGTGGAGTATGTAGCAATTTGCTGCCTGTTCTGCGCATTCAGTTCTTAACCGTGTTACATAAATGAAACAAGAGGTTAGTTCAGTGAGGCACTCGCCACTGTGTTGTTTCACTGAGTAAAGCGCATGGCTCTTTGCTGCTAGTTCTGCGCATTCAGTTTTTAACCGTGCTACCTAAGGGAAACAAGACGTTAGTTCAGTGAGGCACTCGCCACTGTGTTGTTTCACAGAGTAAAGCGTACGGCTCTTTCCTGCTAGTTCTGCGCATTCAGTTTTTAACCGTGCTTCCTAAGTGAAACATGAGGTTAGTTCAGTGAGGAACTCGCCACAGTGTTGGTTCACAGAGTGGCGTGTATTGCACCTTGCTGCCGACTCTGCGCATTCAGTTTTTAACCGTGCTACATAAATGAAACAAGAGGTTAGTTCAGTGAGGCACTCGCCACTGTGTTGTTTCACAAAGTAAAGCGCCTGGCTCTTTGCTGCTAGTTCTGCGCATTCAGTTTTTAACCGTGCTATCTACGTGAAACAAGAGGTTAGTTCAGTGAGGCACTCGCCAAAGTGTTCCTCCATAGAGTGGAGTGTGTAGCCCGTTGCTGCCTGTTCTGCGCATTCAGTTCCTAATAGTGCTACCGAAATGAAACAAGACTTTATTTCAGTGAGGCACTCTCCACTATGTTGTTTCACAGAGTAAAGCGTATGGCTCTTTGCTACTAGTTCTGCGCATTCAGTTTTTAACCGTGCTTCCTAAGTGAAACATGAGGTTAGTTCAGTAAGGCACTCGCCACAGTGTTGGTTCACAGAGTGGAGTGTATAGCACCTTGCTGCCCGTTCTGCGCGTTCAGGTCCTAACATTGATACCTAAATGAAACAAGAGGATGGTTCAGTGAGGCACTCGCCACTGTGTTGTTTCACAGAGTAAAGCGCATGGCTCTTTGCTGCTAGTTCTGCGCATTCAGTTTTTAACCGTGCTATCTAAGTGAAACAAGAGGTTAGTTCAGTGAGGCACTAGCCAAAGTGTTCCTTCACAGAGTGGAGTGTGTAGCAATTTGCTGCCTGTTCTGCGCCCTCAGTTCTTAACCGTGCTAACTAAAAGAAACAAGAGGTTAATTCAATGAGGCACTCGCCACTGTGTTGTTTCCCAGAGTAAAGCATATGGCTCTTTGCTGCTAGTTCTGCGCATTCAGGTTTTAACCGTGCTACCTAAATGAAACAAGAGGTTAGTTCATTGAGGCACTCGCCACTGTGATGTTTCACAGAGTACAGCGTACGGTGCTTTGTGGCTACTCCTGCTCATTCAGTTTTTAACCGTGCCACCTAAATGAAACAAGAGGTTAGTTCAGTGAGGCACTCGCCAAAGTGTTCCTTCACAGAGTGGAGTATGTAGCAATTTGCTGCCTGTTCTGCGCATTCAGTTCTTAACCGTGCTACGTAAATGAATCAAGAGGTTAGGTCAGTGAGGCACTCGCCACTGTGTTGTTTCACAGAGCAAAGCGAATGGCTCTTTGCTGCCTGTTCTGCGCATTCAGTTCCTAATAGTGCTACCGAAATGAAACAAGAGGTTATTTCAGTGAGGCACTCGCCACTGTGTTGTTTCACAGAGTAAAGCGTACGGCTCTTTCCTGCTAGTTCTGCGCATTCAGTTTTTAACCGTGCTTCCTAAGTGAAACAAGAGGTTAGTTCAGTGAGGAACTCGCCACAGTGTTGGTTCACAGAGTGGAGTGTATTGCACCTTGCTGCTCACTCTGCGCATTCAGTTTTTAACCGTGCTACATAAATGAAACAAGAGGTTAGTTCAGTGAGGCATTCGCCACTGTGTTGTTTCACAGAGTAAAGCGTATGGCTCTTTGCTGCTAGTTCTGCGCATTCAGTTTTTAACCGTCCTTCTTAAGAGAAACAATAGGTTAGTTCAGTAAGGCACTCGCCACAATGTTGGTTCACAGAGTGGAGTGTATAGCACCTTGCTGCCCGTTCTGCGCGTTCAGGTCCTCACATTGATACCTAAATGAAACAAGAGGTTAGTTCAATGAGGCATTCGCCACTGTGTTGTTTCACAGAGTAAAGCGTATGGCTCTTTGCTGCTAGTTCTGGGCATCAGTTTTTAACCGTATTCCCTAAATGAAACAAGAGGTTAGTTCAGTGAGGCACAGAGTAAAGCGTACGGCTCTTTCCTGCTAGTTCTGCGCATTCAGTTTTTAACCGTGCTTCCTAAGTGAAACAAGAGGTTAGTTCAGTGAGGCATTCGCCACTGTGTTGTTTCACAGAGTAAAGCGCATGGCTCTTTGCTGCTAGGCTTGGCATTCAGTTTTTAACCGTACTCCCTAAATGAAACAAGAGGTTAGTTCAGTGAGGCACTCGCCACTGTGTTGTTTCACAGAGTGGAGTGTATTGCACCTTGCTGCCCACTCTGCGCATTCAGTTTTTAACCGTGCTCCATAAATGAAACAAGAGGTTAGTTCAGTGAGGCATTCGCCACTGTGTTGTTCACAGAGTAAAGCGCATGGCTCTTTGCTGCTAGGCTTGGCATTCAGTTTTTAACCGTACTCCTTAAATGAAACAAGAGGTTAGTTCAGTGAGGCACTCGCCAGTGTGTTGTTTCACAGAGTGGAGTGTATAGTACCTTGCTGCCCGTTCTGCGCCTTCAGTTTTTAACCGTGCTACATAAATGAAACAAGAGGTTAGTTCAGTGAGGCATTCGCCACTGTGTTGTTTCACAGAGTAAAGTGCATGGCTCTTTGCTGCTAGTTCTGCGCATTCAGTTTTTAACCGTGCTATCTAAGTGAAACAAGAGGTTAGTTCAGTGAGGCACTCGCCAAAGTGTTCCTTCACAGAGTGGAGAGTGTAGCACGTTGCTGCCTGTTCTGCGCATTCAGTTCCTAATAGTGCTACAGAAATGAAACAAGAGTTTATTTCAGTGAGGCACTCGCCACTGTGTTGTTTCACAGAGTAAAGCGCATGGCTCTTTGCTGCTAGTTCTGCGCATTCAGTTTTTAACCGTGCTATCTAAGTGAAACAAGAGGTTAGTTCAGTGAGGCACTCGCCAAAGTGTTCCTTCACAGAGTGGAGTGTGTAGCAATTTGCTGCCTGTTCTGCGCATTCAGTTCTTAACCGTGCTAACTAAAAGAAACAAGAGGTTAATTCAATGAGGCACTCGCCACTGTGTTGTTTCCCAGAGTAAAGCATATGGCTCTTTGCTGCTAGTTCTGCGCATTCAGGTTTTAACCGTGCTACCTAAATGAAACAAGAGGTTAGTTCATGGAGGCACTCGCCACTGTGATGTTTCACAGAGTACAGCGTATGGTTCTTTGTGGCTAGTCCTGTTCATTCAGTTTTTAACCGTGCTACCTAAATGAAACAAGAGGTTAGTTCATTGAGGCACTCGCCACTGTGATGTTTCACAGAGTACAGCGTATGGTTCTTTGTGGCTACTCCTGCTCATTCAGTTTTTAACCGTGCCACCTATATGAAACAAGAGGTTAGTTCAGTGAGGCACTCGCCAAAGTGTTCCTTCACAGAGTGGAGTATGTAGCAATTTGCTGCCTGTTCTGCGCATTCAGTTCTTAACCGTGCTAACTAAAAGAAACAAGAGGTCAGTTCAATGAGGCACTCGCCACTGTGTTGGTTCACAGAGTGGAGTGTATAGCACGTTGCTGCCTGTTCTGCGCATTCAGTTCCTAACAGTGCTACCTAAATGAATCAAGAGATTAGGTCAGTGAGGCACTTACCACTGTGTTGTTTCACAGAGCAAAGCGAATGGCTCTTTGCTGCTAGTTCTGCGCATTCAGTTTTTAACCGTGCTTCCTAAGTGAAACAAGAGGTTAGTTCAGTGAGGCACTCGCCAAAGTGTTCCTTCACACAGTGGAGTATGTAGCAATTTGCTGCCTGTTCTGCGCATTCAGTTCTTAACCGTGCTAACTAAAAGAAACAAGAGGTTAGTTCAATGAGGCACTGGCCACAGTGTTGTTTCACAGAGTGGAGTGTATAGCACCTTGCTTCCCGTTCTGCCCATTCAGTTTTTAACCGTGTTACATAAATGAAACAAGAGGTTAGTTCAGTGAGGCACTCGCCACTGTGTTGTTTCACTGAGTAAAGCGCATGGCTCTTTGCTGCTAGTTCTGCGCATTCAGTTTTTAACCGTGCTACCTAAGGGAAACAAGACGTTAGTTCAGTGAGGCACTCGCCAAAGTGTTCCTCCACAGAGTGGAGTGTGTAGCCTGTTGCTGCCTGTTCTGCGCATTCAGTTCCTAATAGTGCTACCGAAATGAAACAAGAGTTTATTTCAGTGAGGCACTCGCCACTATGTTGTTTCACAGAGTAAAGCGTATGGCTCTTTGCTACTAGTTCTGCGCATTCAGTTTTTAACCGTGCTTCTTAAGAGAAACAATAGGTAAGTTCAGTAAGGCACTCGCCACAGTGTTGGTTCACAGAGTGGAGTGTATAGCACCTTGCTGCCCGTTCTGCGCGTTCAGGTCCTAACATTGATACCTAAATGAAACAAGAGGTTAGTTCAGTGAGGCACTCGCCACTGTGTTGTTTCCCAGAGTAAAGCGCATGGCTCTTTGCTGCTAGTTCTACGCATTCAGTTTTTAACCGTGCTATCTAAGTGAAACAAGAGGTTAGTTCAGTGAGGCACTAGCCAAAGTGTTCCTTCACAGAGTGGAGTGTGTAGCAATTTGCTGCCTGTTCTGCGCCCTCAGTTCTTAACCGTGCTAACTAAAAGAAACAAGAGGTTAATTCAATGAGGCACTCGCCACTGTGTTGTTTCCCAGAGTAAAGCATATGGCTCTTTGCTGCTAGTTCTGCGCATTCAGGTTTTAACCGTGCTACCTAAATGAAACAAGAGGTTAGTTCATTGAGGCACTCGCCACTGTGATGTTTCACAGAGTACAGCGTATGGTTCTTTGTGGCTACTCCTGCTCATTCAGTTTTTAACCGTGCCACCTAAATGAAACAAGAGGTTAGTTCAGTGAGGCACTCGCCAAAGTGTTCCTTCACAGAGTGGAGTATGTAGCAATTTGCTGCCTGTTCTGCGCATTCAGTTCTTAACCGTGCTAACTAAAAGAAACAAGAGGTTAGTTCAATGAGGCACTGGCCACAGTGTTGTTTCACAGAGTGGAGTGTATAGCACCTTGCTTCCCGTTCTGCCCATTCAGTTTTTAACCGTGTTACATAAATGAAACAAGAGGTTAGTTCAGTGAGGCACTCGCCACTGTGTTGTTTCACTGAGTAAAGCGCATGGCTCTTTGCTGCTAGTTCTGCGCATTCACTTTTTAACCGAGCTATCTAAGTGAAACAAGAGGTTAGTTCAGGGAAGCACTCGCCAAAGTGTTCCTTCACAGAGTGGAGAGTGTAGCCCGTTGCTGCCTGTTCTGCGCATTCAGTTCCTAATAGTGCTACCGAAATGAAACAAGAGTTTATTTCAGTGAGGCACTCGCCACTGTGTTGTTTCACAGAGTAAAGCGTGTGACTCTTTGCTGCTAGTTCTGCGCATTCAGTTTTTAACCGTGCTTCCTAAGTGAAACAAGAGGTTAGTTCAGTGAGGCATTTGTCACTCTGTTGTTTCACAGAGGAAAGCCTATGGCTCTTTGCTGCTAGTTCTGCGCATTCAGTTTTTAACCGTGCTTCCTAAGTGAAACAAGAGGTTAGTTCAGTGAGGCATTTGTCACTCTGTTGTTTCACAGAGGAAAGCGTATGGCTCTTTGCTGCTAGTTCTGCGCATTCAGTTTTTAACCGTGCTACCTAAGTGAAACAAGACGTTAGTTCAGTGAAGCACTCACCACTGTGTTGTTTCACAGAGTAAAGCGTGTGGCTCTTTGCTGCTAGTTCTGCGCATTCAGTTTTTAACCGTGCTTCCTAAGTGAAACAAGAGGTTAGTTCAGTGAGGCATTTGTCACTCTGTTGTTTCACAGAGGAAAGCGTATGGCTCTTTGCTGCTAGTTCTGGGCATCAGTTTTTAACCGTACTCCCTAAATGAAACAAGAGATTAGTTCAGTGAGGCACTCGCTACTGTGTTGTTTCACAGAGTAAAGCGTATGGCTCTTTGCTGCTTGTTCTACGCATTCAGTTTTTACCGTGCTTCCTACGTGAAACAAGAGGTTAGTTCAATGAGGCACTCGCCACTGTGTTGTTTCACAGAGTAAAGCATACGGCTCTTTGCTGCTAGTTCTGCGCATTCAGTTTTTAACCCTGCTATCAAAGTGAAACAAGAGGTTAGTTCAGTGAGGCACTCGCCACTGTGTTGTTTCACAGAGTGGAGTGTATTGCATCTTGCTGCCCACTCTGCGCATTCAGTTTTTAACCGTGCTCCATAAATGAAACAAGAGGTTAGTTCAGTGAGGCATTCGCCACTGTGTTGTTCACAGAGTAAAGCGCATGGCTCTTTGCTGCTAGGCTTGGCATTCAGTTTTTAACCGTACTCCTTAAATGAAACAAGAGGTTAGTTCAGTGAGGCACTCGCCAGTGTGTTGTTTCACAGAGTGGAGTGTATAGTACCTTGCTGCCCGTTCTGCGCATTCAGTTTTTAACCGTGCTACATAAATGAAACAAGAGGTTAGTTCAGTGAGGCATTCGCCACTGTGTTGTTTCACAGAGTAAAGTGCATGGCTCTTTGCTGCTAGTTATGCGCATTCAGTTTTTAACCGTGCTATCTAAGTGAAACAAGAGGTTAGTTCAGTGAGGCACTCGCCAAAGTGTTCCTTCACAGAGTGGAGAGTGTAGCACGTTGCTGCCTGTTCTGCGCATTCAGTTCCTAATAGTGCTACAGAAATGAAACAAGAGTTTATTTCAGTGAGGCACTCGCCACTGTGTTGTTTCACAGAGTAAAGCGCATGGCTCTTTGCTGCTAGTTCTGCGCATTCAGTTTTTAAACGTGCTATCTAAGTGAAACAAGAGGTTAGTTCAGTGAGGCACTCGCCAAAGTGTTCCTTCACAGAGTGGAGTGTGTAGCAATTTGCTGCCTGTTCTGCGCCCTCAGTTCTTAACCGTGCTAACTAAAAGAAACAAGAGGTTAATTCAATGAGGCACTCGCCACTGTGTTGTTTCCCAGAGTAAAGCATATGGCTCTTTGCTGCTAGTTCTGCGCAATCAGGTTTTAACCGTGCTACCTAAATGAAACAAGAGGTTAGTTCATGGAGGCACTCGCCACTGTGATATTTCACAGAGTACAGCGTATGGTTCTTTGTGGCTAGTCCTGTTCATTCAGTTTTTAACCGTGCTACCTAAATGAAACAAGAGGTTAGTTCATTGAGGCACTCGCCACTGTGATGTTTCACAGAGTACAGCGTATGGTTCTTTGTGGCTACTCCTGCTCATTCAGTTTTTAACCGTGCCACCTATATGAAACAAGAGGTTAGTTCAGTGAGGCACTCGCCAAAGTGTTCCTTCACAGAGTGGAGTATGTAGCAATTTGCTGCCTGTTCTGCGCATTCAGTTCTTAACCGTGCTAACTAAAAGAAACAAAAGGTCAGTTCAATGAGGCACTCGCCACTGTGTTGGTTCACAGAGTGGAGTGTATAGCACGTTGCTGCCTGTTCTGCGCATTCAGTTCCTAACAGTGCTACCTAAATGAATCAAAGATTAGGTCAGTGAGGCACTCGCCACTGTGTTGTTTCACAGAGCAAAGCGAATGGCTCTTTGCTGCTAGTTCTGCGCATTCAGTTTTTAACCGTGCTTCCTAAGTGAAACAAGAGGTTAGTTCAGTGAGGCACTCGCCAAAGTGTTCCTTCACACAGTGGAGTATGTAGCAATTTGCTGCCTGTTCTGCGCATTCAGTTCTTAACCGTGTTACATAAATGAAACAAGAGGTTAGTTCAGTGAGGCACTCGCCACTGTGTTGTTTCACTGAGTAAAGCGCATGGCTCTTTGCTGCTAGTTCTGCGCATTCAGTTTTTAACCGTGCTACCTAAGGGAAACAAGACGTTAGTTCAGTGAGGCACTCGCCACTGTGTTGTTTCACAGAGTAAAGCGTACGGCTCTTTCCTGCTAGTTCTGCGCATTCAGTTTTTAACCGTGCTTCCTAAGTGAAACATGAGGTTAGTTCAGTGAGGAACTCGCCACAGTGTTGGTTCACAGAGTGGCGTTTATTGCACCTTGCTGCCGACTCTGCGCATTCAGTTTTTAACCGTGCTACATAAATGAAACAAGAGGTTAGTTCAGTGAGGCACTCGCCACTGTGTTGTTTCACAAAGTAAAGCGCCTGGCTCTTTGCTGCTAGTTCTGCGCATTCAGTTTTTAACCGTGCTATCTAAGTGAAACAAGAGGTTAGTTCAGTGAGGCACTCGCCAAAGTGTTCCTCCATAGAGTGGAGTGTGTAGCCCGTTGCTGCCTGTTCTGCGCATTCAGTTCCTAATAGTGCTACCGAAATGAAACAAGACTTTATTTCAGTGAGGCACTCTCCACTATGTTGTTTCACAGAGTAAAGCGTATGGCTCTTTGCTACTAGTTCTGCGCATTCAGTTTTTAACCGTGCTTCCTAAGTGAAACATGAGGTTAGTTCAGTAAGGCACTCGCCACAGTGTTGGTTCACAGAGTGGAGTGTATAGCACCTTGCTGCCCGTTCTGCGCGTTCAGGTCCTAACATTGATACCTAAATGAAACAAGAGGATGGTTCAGTGAGGCACTCGCCACTGTGTTGTTTCACAGAGTAAAGCGCATGGCTCTTTGCTGCTAGTTCTGCGCATTCAGTTTTTAACCGTGCTATCTAAGTGAAACAAGAGGTTAGTTCAGTGAGGCACTAGCCAAAGTGTTCCTTCACAGAGTGGAGTGTGTAGCAATTTGCTGCCTGTTCTGCGCCCTCAGTTCTTAACCGTGCTAACTAAAAGAAACAAGAGGTTAATTCAATGAGGCACTCGCCACTGTGTTGTTTCCCAGAGTAAAGCATATGGCTCTTTGCTGCTAGTTCTGCGCATTCAGGTTTTAACCGTGCTACCTAAATGAAACAAGAGGTTAGTTCATTGAGGCACTCGCCACTGTGATGTTTCACAGAGTACAGCGTACGGTGCTTTGTGGCTACTCCTGCTCATTCAGTTTTTAACCGTGCCACCTAAATGAAACAAGAGGTTAGTTCAGTGAGGCACTCGCCAAAGTGTTCCTTCACAGAGTGGAGTATGTAGCAATTTGCTGCCTGTTCTGCGCATTCAGTTCTTAACCGTGCTACGTAAATGAATCAAGAGGTTAGGTCAGTGAGGCACTCGCCACTGTGTTGTTTCACAGAGCAAAGCGAATGGCTCTTTGCTGCCTGTTCTGCGCATTCAGTTCCTAATAGTGCTACCGAAATGAAACAAGAGGTTATTTCAGTGAGGCACTCGCCACTGTGTTGTTTCACAGAGTAAAGCGTACGGCTCTTTCCTGCTAGTTCTGCGCATTCAGTTTTTAACCGTGCTTCCTAAGTGAAACAAGAGGTTAGTTCAGTGAGGAACTCGCCACAGTGTTGGTTCACAGAGTGGAGTGTATTGCACCTTGCTGCTCACTCTGCGCATTCAGTTTTTAACCGTGCTACATAAATGAAACAAGAGGTTAGTTCAGTGAGGCATTCGCCACTGTGTTGTTTCACAGAGTAAAGCGTATGGCTCTTTGCTGCTAGTTCTGCGCATTCAGTTTTTAACCGTCCTTCTTAAGAGAAACAATAGGTTAGTTCAGTAAGGCACTCGCCACAATGTTGGTTCACAGAGTGGAGTGTATAGCACCTTGCTGCCCGTTCTGCGCGTTCAGGTCCTCACATTGATACCTAAATGAAACAAGAGGTTAGTTCAATGAGGCATTCGCCACTGTGTTGTTTCACAGAGTAAAGCGTATGGCTCTTTGCTGCTAGTTCTGGGCATCAGTTTTTAACCGTATTCCCTAAATGAAACAAGAGGTTAGTTCAGTGAGGCACAGAGTAAAGCGTACGGCTCTTTCCTGCTAGTTCTGCGCATTCAGTTTTTAACCGTGCTTCCTAAGTGAAACAAGAGGTTAGTTCAGTGAGGCATTCGCCACTGTGTTGTTTCACAGAGTAAAGCGCATGGCTCTTTGCTGCTAGGCTTGGCATTCAGTTTTTAACCGTACTCCCTAAATGAAACAAGAGGTTAGTTCAGTGAGGCACTCGCCACTGTGTTGTTTCACAGAGTAGAGTGTATAGTACCTTGCTGCCCGTTCTGCGCATTCAGTTTTTAACCGTGTTACATAAATGAAACAAGAGGTTAGTTCAGTGAGGCATTCGCCACTGTGTTGTTTCACAGAGTAAAGCGCATGGCTCTTTGCTGCTAGTTCTGCGCATTCAGTTTTTAACCGTGCTATCTAAGTGAAACAAGAGGTTAGTTCAGTGAGGCACTAGCCAAAGTGTTCCTTCACAGAGTGGAGTGTGTAGCAATTTGCTGCCTGTTCTGCGCCCTCAGTTCTTAACCGTGCTAACTAAAAGAAACAAGAGGTTAATTCAATGAGGCACTCGCCACTGTGTTGTTTCCCAGAGTAAAGCATATGGCTCTTTGCTGCTAGTTCTGCGCATTCAGGTTTCAACCGTGCTACCTAAATGAAACAAGAGGTTAGTTCATGGAGGCACTCGCCACTGTGATGTTTCACAGAGTACAGCGTATGGTTCTTTGTGGCTAGTCCTACTCATTCAGTTTTTAACCGTGCTACCTAAATGAAACAAGAGGTTAGTTCCTTGAGGCACTCGCCACTGTGATGTTTCACAGAGTACAGCGTATGGTTCTTTGTGGCTACTCATGCTCATTCAGTTTTTAACCGTGCCACCTATATGAAACAAGAGGTTAGTTCAGTGAGGCACTCGCCAAAGTGTTCCTTCACAGAGTGGAGTATGTAGCAATTTGCTGCCTGTTCTGCGCATTCAGTTCTTAACCGTGCTAACTAAAAGAAACAAGAGGTCAGTTCAATGAGGCACTCGCCACTGTGTTGGTTCACAGAGTGGAGTGTATAGCACGTTGCTGCCTGTTCTGCGCATTCAGTTCCTAACAGTGCTACCTAAATGAATCAAGAGGTTAGGTCAGTGAGGCACTCGCCACTGTGTTGTTTCACAGAGCAAAGCGAATGGCTCTTTGCTGCTAGTTCTGCGCATTCAGTTTTTAACCGTGCTTCCTAAGTGAAACAAGAGGTTAGTTCAGTGAGGCACTCGCCAAAGTGTTCCTTCACACAGTGGAGTATGTAGCAATTTGCTGCCTGTTCTGCGCATTCAGTTCTTAACCGTGCTAACTAAAAGAAACAAGAGGTTAGTTCAATGAGGCACTGGCCACAGTGTTGTTTCACAGAGCGGAGTGTATAGCACCTTGCTTCCCGTTCTGCCCATTCAGTTTTTAACCGTGTTACATAAATGAAACAAGAGGTTAGTTCAGTGAGGCACTCGCCACTGTGTTGTTTCACTGAGTAAAGCGCATGGCTCTTTGCTGCTAGTTCTGCGCATTCACTTTTTAACCGTGCTATCTAAGTGAAACAAGAGGTTAGTTCAGGGAAGCACTCGCCAAAGTGTTCCTTCACAGAGTGTAGTGTGTAGCCCGTTGCTGCCTGTTCTGCGCATTCAGTTCCTAATAGTGCTACCGAAATGAAACAAGAGTTTATTTCAGTGAGGCACTCTCCACTGTGTGATTTCACAGAGTAAACCGTACGGCTCCTTGCTGCTATTTCTGCGCATTCAGTTTTTAACCGTGCTATCTAAGTGAAACAAGAGGTTAGTTCAGTGAGGCACTCGCCAAAGTGTTCCTTCACACAGTGGAGTATGTAGCAATTTATTGCCTGTTTTGCGCCCTCAGTTCTTAACCGTGCTAACTAAAAGAAACAAGAGGTTAGTTCAATGAGGCACACGCCACTGTGTTGGTTCACAGAGTGGAGTGTATTGCACGTTGTTGCCTGTTCTGCGCATTCAATTCCTAACAGTGCTACCTAAATGAAACAAGAGTTTAGTTCAGTGAGGCACTCGCCACTGTGTTGTTTCACAGAGCAAAGCATAGGGCTCTTTGCTGCTTGTTCTGGACATTCAGTTTTTAATCGTGCTACCTAAATGAAACAAGAGGTTAGTTCAATGAGGCACTCGCCACTGTGTTGTTTCACAGAGTAAAGCGTATGGCTCTTTGCTGCTAGTTCTGCGCATTCAGTTTTTAACAGTGCTACATAAATGAAACAAGAGGTTAGTTCAGTGAGGCACTCGCCACTGTGTTGTTTCACAGAGTAAAGCGCATGGCTCTTTGCTGCTAGTTCTGCGAATTCAGTTTTTAACCGTGCTATCCAAGTGAAACAAGAGGTTAGTTCAGTGAGGCACTCGCTAGAGTGTTCCTTCGCAGAGTGGAGTATGTAGCAATTTGCTGCCTGTTGTGCGCATTTAGTTCTTAACCCTGCTAACTAAAAGAAACAAGAGGTTAGTTCAATGAGGCACTCGCCACTGTGTTGGTTCACAGAGTGGAGTATATAGCACGTTGCTGCCTGTTCTGCGCATTCAGTTCCTAATAGTGCTACGAAATAAAACAAGAGCTTACTTCAGTGAGGCACTCGCCACTGTGTTGTTTCACAGAGTAAAGCTTATGGCTCTTTGCTGCTTGTTCTGGGCTTTCAGTTTTTAACCGTGCTACCTAAGTAAAACAAGATGTTAGTTCAGTGAGGCACTCGCCAAAGTGTTGCTTCACAAAGAGCAGTGTATGGCTCTTTGCTTCTAGCGCTGCGCATTCAGTTCCTAACCGTGCTTCCTAAATGAAACAAGAGGTTAGTTCAATGAGGCACTCACCAAGGTGTTGCTTCACAGAGTGGAGTATATAGCACGTTGCTGCCTGTTCTGCGCATTCAGTTCCTAACCGTGCTACCTAAATGAAACAAGAGGATAGTTCAATGAGGTATTCGCCACTTTGTTGTTTCACACAGTAAAGCCTATGGCTCATTGCTGCTAGTTCTGCGCTTTCATTTTTTCACCGCGCTACCTAGGTGAAACAAGAGGTTAGTTCAGTTAGGGACTCGCCACAGTGTTACTTCACAGAGGAAAGCCTATGGCTCTTTGCTGCTAATTCTGCGCATTCAGGTTTTAACTGTGCTACCTAAATGAAACAGGAGTTTAGTTCAGTGAGGCATTCGCCACTGTGTTGTTTCACAGAGTAAAGCATATGGCGCTTTGCTGCTTGTTTTGCACATTCAGTTTTTAACCGTGCTATCTAAGTGAAACAAGAGGTTAGTTCAGTGAGGCACTCGCTACAGTGTTCCTTCACACAGTGGAGTATGTAGCAATTTGCTGCCTGTTCTGCGCATTCAGTTCTTAACCGTGCTAAATAAAAGAAACAAGAGTTTAGTTCAGTGAGACACTCGCCACTGTGTTGTTTCACAGAGTAAAGCGTATGGATCTTTGGTGCTTTTTCTGCGCATTCAGTTTTTAACCGTGCTACCTAAGTGAAACAAGACTGTTAGTTCAGTGAGGCACTCGCCACAGTGTTGCTTCACAGAGGAAAGCCTATGGCTCTTTGCTTCTAGTTCTGTGCATTCAGGTTTTAACTGTGCTACCTAAATGAAACAAGATTTTGGTTCAGTGAGGCACTCGCCACTGTGTTGTTTCACAGAGTAAATCGTATGGCTCTTTGCTGCTAGTTCTGCGCATTCAGTTTTTAACCGTGCTTCCTAAGTGAAACAAGATGTTAGTTCAGTGAGGCACTCGCCAAAGTGTTGCTTCACAAAGAGCAGTGTATGGCTCTTTGCTTCTAGCGCTGCGCATTCAGTTCCTAACAGTGCTTCCTATATGAAACAAGAGGTTAGTTCAATGAGGCACTCACCAAGGTGTTGCTTCACAGAGTGGAGTACATAGCACGTTGCTGCCTGTTCTGCGCATTCAGTTCCTAACCGTGCTACCTAAATGAAACAAGAGGTTAGTTCAATGAGGTACTCGCCACTTTGTTGTTTCACACAGTAAAGCGTATGGCTCATTGCTGCTAGTTCTGTGCTTTCATTTTTTCACCGCGCTACCTAGGTGAAACAAGAGGTTAGTTCAGTGAGGCACTCGCCACAGTGCTGCTTCACAGAGGAAAGCCTATGGCTCTTTGCTGCTAGTTCTGCGCATTCAGTTTTTAACCGTGCTACCTAAGTGAAACAAGATGTTAGTTCAGTGTGGCACTCGCCAAAGTGTTCCTTCACACAGTGGAGTATGTAGCAATTTGCTGCTAGTTCTGCGCATTCAGTTTTTAACCGTGCTTCCTAAGTGAAACAAGAGGTTAGTTCAGTGAGGCATTTGTCACTCTGTTGTTTCACAGAGGAAAGCGTATGGCTCTTTGCTGCTAGTTCTGGGCATCAGTTTTTAACCGTACTCCCTAAATGAAACAAGAGATTAGTTCAGTGAGGCACTCGCTACTGCGTTGTTTCACAGAGTAAAGCGTATGGCTCTTTGCTGCTTGTTCTACGCATTCAGTTTTTACCGTGCTTCCTACGTGAAACAAGAGGTTAGTTCAATGAGGCACTCGCCACTGTGTTGTTTCACAGAGTAAAGCATACGGCTCTTTGCTGCTAGTTCTGCGCATTCAGTTTTTAACCCTGCTATCAAAGTGAAACAAGAGGTTAGTTCAGTGAGGCACTCGCCAAAGTGTTCCTTCACAGAATGGAGTATGTAGCAATTTGCTGCCTGTTCTGCACAATCAGTTCTTAACCGTGCTAACTAAAAGAAACAAGTGGTGAATTCAATGAGGCACTCGCCACTGTGTTGTTTCCCAGATTAAAGCATTTGGCTCTTTGCTGCTAGTTCTGCGCATTCAGTTTTTAACCGTGCTACCTAAGTGAAACAAGATGTTAGTTCAGTGTGGCACTCGCCAAAGTGTTGCTTCACAAAGAGCAGTGTATGGCTCTTTGCTTCTAGCGCTGCGCATTCAGTTCCTACCCGTGCTTCCTAAATGAAACAAGAGGTTAGTTCAATGAGGCACTCACCAAGGTGTTGCTTCATAGAGTGGAGTATATAGCACGTTGCTGCCTGTTCTGCGCATTCAGTTCCTAACCGTGCTCCCTAAATGAAACAATAGGTTAGTTCAATGAGGTACTCGTCACTTTGTTGTTTCACAGAGTAAAGGGTATGGCTCATTGCTGCTAGTTCTGCGCTTTCATTTTTTAACCGCGCGACCTAGGTGAAACATGAGGTTAGGTCAGTGAGGCACTCGCCACAGTGTTGGTTGACAGAGTGGAGTGTATAGCACCTTTCTATCCGTTCTGCGCATTCAGTTCCTAACATTGCTACCTAAATGAAACAAGAGGTTAGTTCAGTGAGGCATTCGCCAGTGTGTTGTTTTACAGAGTAAAGCGTATGACTCTTTGCTTCTAGTCTGGGCATCAGTTTTTAACCGTACTCCCTAAATGAAACAAGAGGTTAGTTCATTGAGGCACTCGCCACTGTGTTGTTTCACAGAGTGGAGTGTATAGCACCTTGCTTCCCGTTCTGCCCATTCAGTTTTTAACCGTGTTACATAAATGAAACAAGAGGTTAGTTCAGTGAGGCACTCGCCACTGTGTTGTTTCACTGAGTAAAGCGCATGGCTCTTTGCTGCTAGTTCTGCGCATTCAGTTTTTAACCGTGCTCCATAAATGAAACAAGAGGTTAGTTCAGTGAGGCATTCGCCACTGTGTTGTTCACAGAGTAAAGCGCATGGCTCTTTGCTGCTAGGCTTGGCATTCAGTTTTTAACCGTACTCCTTAAATGAAACAAGAGGTTAGTTCAGTGAGGCACTCGCCAGTGTGTTGTTTCACAGAGTGGAGTGTATAGTACCTTGCTGCCCGTTCTGCGCATTCAGTTTTTAACCGTGCTACATAAATGAAACAAGAGGTTAGTTCAGTGAGGCATTCGCCACTGTGTTGTTTCACAGAGTAAAGTGCATGGCTCTTTGCTGCTAGTTATGCGCATTCAGTTTTTAACCGTGCTATCTAAGTGAAACAAGAGGTTAGTTCAGTGAGGCACTCGCCAAAGTGTTCCTTCACAGAGTGGAGAGTGTAGCACGTTGCTGCCTGTTCTGCGCATTCAGTTCCTAATAGTGCTACAGAAATGAAACAAGAGTTTATTTCAGTGAGGCACTCGCCACTGTGTTGTTTCACAGAGTAAAGCGCATGGCTCTTTGCTGCTAGTTCTGCGCATTCAGTTTTTAACCGTGCTATCTAAGTGAAACAAGAGGTTAGTTCAGTGAGGCACTCGCCAAAGTGTTCCTTCACAGAGTGGAGTGTGTAGCAATTTGCTGCCTGTTCTGCGCCCTCAGTTCTTAACCGTGCTAACTAAAAGAAACAAGAGGTTAATTCAATGAGGCACTCGCCACTGTGTTGTTTCCCAGAGTAAAGCATATGGCTCTTTGCTGCTAGTTCTGCGCATTCAGGTTTTAACCGTGCTACCTAAATGAAACAAGAGGTTAGTTCATGGAGGCACTCGCCACTGTGATGTTTCACAGAGTACAGCGTATGGTTCTTTGTGGCTACTCCTGCTCATTCAGTTTTTAACCGTGTTACATAAATGAAACAAGAGGTTAGTTCAGTGAGGCACTCGCCACTGTGTTGTTTCACTGAGTAAAGCGCATGGCTCTTTGCTGCTAGTTCTGCGCATTCACTTTTTAACCGAGCTATCTAAGTAAAACAAGAGGTTAGTTCAGGGAAGCACTCGCCAAAGTGTTCCTTCACAGAGTGGAGAGTGTAGCCCGTTGCTGCCTGTTCTGCGCATTCAGTTCCTAATAGTGCTACCGAAATGAAACAAGAGGTTATTTCAGTGAGGCACTCGCCACTGTGTTGTTTCACAGAGTAAAGCGTACGGCTCTTTCCTGCTAGTTCTGCGCATTCAGTTTTTAACCGTGCTTCCTAAGTGAAACAAGAGGTTAGTTCAGTGAGGAACTCGCCACAGTGTTGGTTCACAGAGTGGAGTGTATTGCACCTTGCTGCTCACTCTGCGCATTCAGTTTTTAACCGTGCTACATAAATGAAACAAGAGGTTAGTTCAGTGAGGCATTCGCCACTGTGTTGTTTCACAGAGTAAAGCGTATGGCTCTTTGCTGCTAGTTCTGCGCATTCAGTTTTTAACCGTCCTTCTTAAGAGAAACAATAGGTTAGTTCAGTAAGGCACTCGCCACAATGTTGGTCCACAGAGTGGAGTGTATAGCACCTTGCTGCCCGTTCTGCGCGTTCAGGTCCTCACATTGATACCTAAATGAAACAAGAGGTTAGTTCAATGAGGCACTCGCCACTGTGTTGTTTCCCAGAGTAAAGCATACGGCTCTTTGCTGCTAGTTCTGCGCATTCAGTTTTTAACCCTGCTATCAAAGTGAAACAAGAGGTTAGTTCAGTGAGGCACTCGCCAAAGTGTTCCTTCACAGAATGGAGTATGTAGCAATTTGCTGCCTGTTCTGCACAATCAGTTCTTAACCGTGCTAACTAAAAGAAACAAGTGGTGAATTCAATGAGGCACTCGCCACTGTGTTGTTTCCCAGATTAAAGCATTTGGCTCTTTGCTGCTAGTTCTGCGCATTCAGTTTTTAACCGTGCTACCTAAGTGAAACAAGATGTTAGTTCAGTGTGGCACTCGCCAAAGTGTTGCTTCACAAAGAGCAGTGTATGGCTCTTTGCTTCTAGCGCTGCGCATTCAGTTCCTACCCGTGCTTCCTAAATGAAACAAGAGGTTAGTTCAATGAGGCACTCACCAAGGTGTTGCTTCATAGAGTGGAGTATATAGCACGTTGCTGCCTGTTCTGCGCATTCAGTTCCTAACCGTGCTCCCTAAATGAAACAATAGGTTAGTTCAATGAGGTACTCGTCACTTTGTTGTTTCACAGAGTAAAGGGTATGGCTCATTGCTGCTAGTTCTGCGCTTTCATTTTTTAACCGCGCGACCTAGGTGAAACATGAGGTTAGGTCAGTGAGGCACTCGCCACAGTGTTGGTTGACAGAGTGGAGTGTATAGCACCTTTCTATCCGTTCTGCGCATTCAGTTCCTAACATTGCTACCTAAATGAAACAAGAGGTTAGTTCAGTGAGGCATTCGCCAGTGTGTTGTTTTACAGAGTAAAGCGTATGACTCTTTGCTTCTAGTCTGGGCATCAGTTTTTAACCGTACTCCCTAAATGAAACAAGAGGTTAGTTCATTGAGGCACTCGCCACTGTGTTGTTTCACAGAGTGGAGTGTATAGCACCTTGCTTCCCGTTCTGCCCATTCAGTTTTTAACCGTGTTACATAAATGAAACAAGAGGTTAGTTCAGTGAGGCACTCGCCACTGTGTTGTTTCACTGAGTAAAGCGCATGGCTCTTTGCTGCTAGTTCTGCGCATTCAGTTTTTAACCGTGCTCCATAAATGAAACAAGAGGTTAGTTCAGTGAGGCATTCGCCACTGTGTTGTTCACAGAGTAAAGCGCATGGCTCTTTGCTGCTAGGCTTGGCATTCAGTTTTTAACCGTACTCCTTAAATGAAACAAGAGGTTAGTTCAGTGAGGCACTCGCCAGTGTGTTGTTTCACAGAGTGGAGTGTATAGTACCTTGCTGCCCGTTCTGCGCATTCAGTTTTTAACCGTGCTACATAAATGAAACAAGAGGTTAGTTCAGTGAGGCATTCGCCACTGTGTTGTTTCACAGAGTAAAGTGCATGGCTCTTTGCTGCTAGTTATGCGCATTCAGTTTTTAACCGTGCTATCTAAGTGAAACAAGAGGTTAGTTCAGTGAGGCACTCGCCAAAGTGTTCCTTCACAGAGTGGAGAGTGTAGCACGTTGCTGCCTGTTCTGCGCATTCAGTTCCTAATAGTGCTACAGAAATGAAACAAGAGTTTATTTCAGTGAGGCACTCGCCACTGTGTTGTTTCACAGAGTAAAGCGCATGGCTCTTTGCTGCTAGTTCTGCGCATTCAGTTTTTAACCGTGCTATCTAAGTGAAACAAGAGGTTAGTTCAGTGAGGCACTCGCCAAAGTGTTCCTTCACAGAGTGGAGTGTGTAGCAATTTGCTGCCTGTTCTGCGCCCTCAGTTCTTAACCGTGCTAACTAAAAGAAACAAGAGGTTAATTCAATGAGGCACTCGCCACTGTGTTGTTTCCCAGAGTAAAGCATATGGCTCTTTGCTGCTAGTTCTGCGCATTCAGGTTTTAACCGTGCTACCTAAATGAAACAAGAGGTTAGTTCATGGAGGCACTCGCCACTGTGATGTTTCACAGAGTACAGCGTATGGTTCTTTGTGGCTACTCCTGCTCATTCAGTTTTTAACCGTGTTACATAAATGAAACAAGAGGTTAGTTCAGTGAGGCACTCGCCACTGTGTTGTTTCACTGAGTAAAGCGCATGGCTCTTTGCTGCTAGTTCTGCGCATTCACTTTTTAACCGAGCTATCTAAGTAAAACAAGAGGTTAGTTCAGGGAAGCACTCGCCAAAGTGTTCCTTCACAGAGTGGAGAGTGTAGCCCGTTGCTGCCTGTTCTGCGCATTCAGTTCCTAATAGTGCTACCGAAATGAAACAAGAGGTTATTTCAGTGAGGCACTCGCCACTGTGTTGTTTCACAGAGTAAAGCGTACGGCTCTTTCCTGCTAGTTCTGCGCATTCAGTTTTTAACCGTGCTTCCTAAGTGAAACAAGAGGTTAGTTCAGTGAGGAACTCGCCACAGTGTTGGTTCACAGAGTGGAGTGTATTGCACCTTGCTGCTCACTCTGCGCATTCAGTTTTTAACCGTGCTACATAAATGAAACAAGAGGTTAGTTCAGTGAGGCATTCGCCACTGTGTTGTGTCACAGAGTAAAGCGTATGGCTCTTTGCTGCTAGTTCTGCGCATTCAGTTTTTAACCGTCCTTCTTAAGAGAAACAATAGGTTAGTTCAGTAAGGCACTCGCCACAATGTTGGTTCACAGAGTGGAGTGTATAGCACCTTGCTGCCCGTTCTGCGCGTTCAGGTCCTCACATTGATACCTAAATGAAACAAGAGGTTAGTTCAATGAGGCATTCGCCACTGTGTTGTTTCACAGAGTAAAGCGTATGGCTCTTTGCTGCTAGTTCTGGGCATCAGTTTTTAACCGTATTCCCTAAATGAAACAAGAGGTTAGTTCAGTGAGGCACAGAGTAAAGCGTACGGCTCTTTCCTGCTAGTTCTGCGCATTCAGTTTTTAACCGTGCTTCCTAAGTGAAACAAGAGGTTAGTTCAGTGAGGCATTCGCCACTGTGTTGTTTCACAGAGTAAAGCGCATGGCTCTTTGCTGCTAGGCTTGGCATTCAGTTTTTAACCGTACTCCCTAAATGAAACAAGAGGTTAGTTCAGTGAGGCACTCGCCACTGTGTTGTTTCACAGAGTAAAGCGCATGGCTCTTTGCTGCTAGTTCTGCGCATTCAGTTTTTAACCGTGCTATCTAAGTGAAACAAGAGGTTAGTTCAGTGAGGCACTAGCCAAAGTGTTCCTTCACAGAGTGGAGTGTGTAGCAATTTGCTGCCTGTTCTGCGCCCTCAGTTCTTAACCGTGCTAACTAAAAGAAACGAGAGGTTCATTCAATGAGGCACTCGCCACTGTGTTGTTTCCCAGAGTAAAGCATATGGCTCTTTGCTGCTAGTTCTGCGCATTCAGGTTTCAACCGTGCTACCTAAATGAAACAAGAGGTTAGTTCATGGAGGCACTCGCCACTGTGATGTTTCACAGAGTACAGCGTATGGTTCTTTGTGGCTAGTCCTACTCATTCAGTTTTTAACCGTGCTACCTAAATGAAACAAGAGGTTAGTTCCTTGAGGCACTCGCCACTGTGATGTTTCACAGAGTACAGCGTATGGTTCTTTGTGGCTACTCCTGCTCATTCAGTTTTTAACCGTGCCACCTATATGAAACAAGAGGTTAGTTCAGTGAGGCACTCGCCAAAGTGTTCCTTCACAGAGTGGAGTATGTAGCAATTTGCTGCCTGTTCTGCGCATTCAGTTCTTAACCGTGCTAACTAAAAGAAACAAGAGGTCAGTTCAATGAGGCACTCGCCACTGTGTTGGTTCACAGAGTGGAGTGTATAGCACGTTGCTGCCTGTTCTGCGCATTCAGTTCCTAACAGTGCTACCTAAATGAATCAAGAGGTTAGGTCAGTGAGGCACTCGCCACTGTGTTGTTTCACAGAGCAAAGCGAATGGCTCTTTGCTGCTAGTTCTGCGCATTCAGTTTTTAACCGTGCTTCCTAAGTGAAACAAGAGGTTAGTTCAGTGAGGCACTCGCCAAAGTGTTCCTTCACACAGTGGAGTATGTAGCAATTTGCTGCCTGTTCTGCGCATTCAGTTCTTAACCGTGCTAACTAAAAGAAACAAGAGGTTAGTTCAATGAGGCACTGGCCACAGTGTTGTTTCACAGAGCGGAGTGTATAGCACCTTGCTTCCCGTTCTGCCCATTCAGTTTTTAACCGTGTTACATAAATGAAACAAGAGGTTAGTTCAGTGAGGCACTCGCCACTGTGTTGTTTCACTGAGTAAAGCGCATGGCTCTTTGCTGCTAGTTCTGCGCATTCACTTTTTAACCGAGCTATCTAAGTGAAACAAGAGGTTAGTTCAGGGAAGCACTCGCCAAAGTGTTCCTTCACAGAGTGGAGAGTGTAGCCCGTTGCTGCCTGTTCTGCGCATTCAGTTCCTAATAGTGCTACCGAAATGAAACAAGGGTTTATTTCAGTGAGGCACTCTCCACTGTGTGATTTCACAGAGTAAACCGTACGGCTCCTTGCTGCTTTTCTGCGCATTCAGTTTTTAACCGTGCTATCTAAGTGAAACAAGAGGTTAGTTCAGTTAGGCACTCGCCACTGTGTTCCTTCACACAGTGGAGTATGTAGCAGTTTGCTGCCTGTTCTGCGCATTCAGTTCTTAACCGTGCTAACTAAAAGAAACAAGAGGGTAGTTCAATGAGGCACTCGCCACTGTGTTGGTTCACAGAGTGGAATGTATTGCACGTTGCTGCCTGTTCTGCGCATTCAATTCCTAACAGTGCTACCTAAATGAAACAAGAGTTTAGTTCAGTGAGGCACTCGCCACTGTGTTGTTTCACAGAGCAAAGCGTATAGCTCTTTGCTGCTAGTTCTGGACATTCAGTTTTTAATCGTGCTACCTAAATGAAACAAGAGGTTAGTTCAATGAGGCACTCGCCACTGTGTTGTTTCACAGAGTAAAGCATATGGCTTTTTTCTGCTAGTTCTGCGCATTCAGTTTTTAACCTTGCTACCTACGTGAAACAAGATGTTAGTTCAATGAGGCACCTGCCACAGTGTTGGTTCAAAGAGTGGGATGTGTAGCCCCTTGCTGCCCGTTCTGCGCATTCAGTTCCTAGCAGTGCTACCTAAATGAAACAAGAGGTTAGTACAGTGAGGCACTCGCCACTGTGTTGTTTCACAGAGTAAAGCGTATGGCTCTTTGCTGCTAGTTCTGTGCATTCAGTTTTTAACCGTGCTACATAGGTGAAGCAAGAGGTTAGTTCAGTGAGGCACTCGCCAAAGTGTTCCCTCATAGAGTGGAGTATGTAGCAATTTGCTGCCTGTTCTGCACATTCACTTCTTACCCGTGCTACCTAAATGAAACAAGAGGTTAGTTCAATGAGGCATTCGCCACTGTTTTAGTTCACAGAGTAAAGTGTATGCCTCTTTGCTGCTACTTCTGCGCCTTCAGTTTTTAACCGGGCTACTTAAGTGAAACAGGAAGTTAGTTCAGTGAGGCACTCGCCAAAGTGTTCCCTCACTTATTGGAGTATGTAGCACTTTGCTGCCTGTTCTGGGAATTCAGTTCTCAACCGTGCTACCTAAAATAAACAAGAGGTTAGTTCAATGAGGCACCCGCCACACTGTTGCTTCAGAGAGTGGGGTGTATAGCACGTTGCTGCCCGTTCTGCACTTTCAGTTCTTAACCCTGCTACGTAAATGAAACAAGAGGTTAGTTCAATGAGGCACTCGCCTCAGTTTTAGTTCACAGAGTGAAGTATATAGCACGTTGCTGCTATTTCTGCGCTCTGTTCCTAACCGTGGTACCTAAATGACACAAGGGTTTAGTTCAATGAGGCATTCTCCACAGTGTTGGCTCACAGAGTGAAGTATATAGCACGTTGCTGCTATATCTACGCATTCAGTTCCTAACCCTGCTACCTAAATGAAACAAGAGGTTAGTTCTATGAGGCACTCGGCACAGTTTTGCTTCACAGAGTGGAGTGTAGGGCTTTTGCTTCTAGTTTTGCGCGTTGAGTTCCTAACCCTGCTACCTAAATGAACAAGAGGTTAGTTCAGTGAGGGACTCGTCACATCGTTGCTTCACAGAGTGGAGTATGTACCACTTTGCTGCCTGTTCTTCACATTCAGTTCTTAACGGCCGTACCTATATGAGACAAGAGGTTAGTTCAATGAGGCACTAGCCACAGTGTTTTTTCACAGAGTGGAGTGTATAGCACATTGCTGCCTGTTCTGCGCATTCAGTTCCTAACAGTGCTACCTAAATGAAACAAGAGGTTAGTTCAACGAGGCACTCGCCACAGTGTTGCTTCACAGAGTGGTTATATAGCACATCGCTCCAACATTTGTGCATTGGATTCCATACGCTGCTAACGTACTGAAACAGGTTAGAGGAATGAGTCCTTCCACTCAGTGTTGTTTCACAGAAATGAGTACACGACACTTCGCTGCTAGTTCTGCGAATTGGATTCCGAACACTGCTACCTTACTGAAGCAAGAGGTTAGTTCAGAGAGGCACTCGCCCCAGTGTTGTATCACAGAGTGGACTGTATGGCACTTTGCTGCCTGTTCTGCGCATTCAGTTCCTAACTGTGCTACCTAACTGAAACAAGAGGTTCGTTCAATGAGGCACTCGACACAGTGTTGTTTCACAGAGTTGTGTGTATGGCAATTCGCTCCAAGATCTTTGAAATGGATTCCAAACGCTGCTAACCTACTGAATCAGGTTGGAGGAATGAGGCCTTCCACACAGTGTTGTTTCACAGAATTGAGTAGAGGACACTTTGCTGCTAGTTCTGCGAATTGGATTCCGAACACTGCTACCTTACTGAAACAAGAGATTACTTCAGAGAGGCACTCGCCACAGTGCCGGAGTGTATGGCACTTTGCTTCCTGATCTGCGCTTTCAGCTTCTCGCACTGCTACCTTACTGATACAAGATGTTACTTGAAAGAGGCAATCCCCACAGGGTTATTTCACAGAGATGAGGCATGTGTGATTCTATATCACACTTGCTGAAACAAGCTGGTTGTTGTAGGCGGCCATCAGCACTGCGTTCTTTCACAGAGTTGAGTTTCCCACAGTGTTGTTTCACAGAGTTGTGTGTATGGCACTTAGGTCTAAAATCTGTGCGTTGGATTCCACGCGCTTTTAACTTACTGAAACATGGAGTAGAGGAATGAGGCGTTCCACACAGTGTTGTTTCTCAGAATTGAGTGTACAACACTTTGCTGCTTGTTCTACGAATTGGGTTCGTCTACTGCTACCTTACTGAAACAAGTGTTTACTTCAGTGAGGCACTCGCCATAGTTTTATTTCACCGAGTGGAGTGTATGGCTCTGCGCATTCCGTTCCTCACACTGCTAACTTACTGAAACAAGATGTAACTTGAAGGAGGAGTTCCCCACAGTGTTATTGCAGAGAGTTGAGTGCATGCCACCTCGCTACCTGTTCTGCTCTTTCTATATCACACACCGCTTACTTGCTGAAAGAAGCTGTTCGTTGCAGGAGGCATTCCGCACTGTGTTGTTTCACAGAGTTGAGTCTATGGCACGTTGCTGCTAGTTCTGCGCATTCAGTTTCTCACACTGTTAACTTACTGACACAAGATGTAACTTTTAAGAGGCACTACCCACAGTGTTACTTCAGAGAGTTGAGTGCATGGTACTTTGCTGCCTGTTCTGCGCATTCTATATCACACACTGCTAACTTGCTGAAACAACCTGTTAGTTGCAGGAGGCCTTCCGCACTGCATTGTTTCACAGAGTTGAGTGTATGAGACTTCACTACTAGGTCTGCGCATTCTGTATCACACAATGCTAACCTACTGAAACAAGAGTTTAGTTCAATGAGGCATTCCCCACCGTGTTGTTTCACCGAGTTGAGTGCAGGCCTCCTCGCTGCCTGTTCTGCGCATTTTGTGTCACACACTGCTTACTTGCTGAAACAAGCTGTTAGTTGCAGGAGGCCTTTCATACTCCGTTGTTTCACAGAGTTGAGTATATGCCACTTCGCTGCTATGTGTGCACATTCAGTTTCACACCATGCTAACTTACTGAAATGAGCGGTTAGTTGAATGGGGCATTCCCAACTGTGTTGTTTCTCGGAGCGCAGACCTCCCAGAGAAGTGCCACACACTCACCTTTGAAGCAACCCTGTGCAAAATGCCTCTTTCACGTAACATGTAGTTTCAGTTAGTTAGCAGTGTGAGGAACTGAACGCGCAGAAGAAGTAGCAAAGTGTCATTCGCTCCAGGCTGTGAAACAACATGGTGGGGAATGCCTCTTTCAACTAACATCTTTGTTCTGTAAATTAAGTGGTTGTGGATTGCCGTGAGCAGAACTAGGAGCAAAGTGTTATGCACTCGTCTCTGTGAAACAACACTGTAGCAAATGGCTCCTTCAACTAATATCGTGTTTCAGTAAGTTAGCATTGTGTGAAACTGAATGCGCAGACCTCGAAGTGATGTGCCATACAGTCAACTCTGTGAAACAACACTGTGGGTAATGCCTCTTTCATCTAACATCTTGTGTCTGTAAGTTAGCAGTTTGAGGAAATGAATGGGCAGAACTAGCAGCGAGGTGCCATATGCTCCAGGCCTTGAAACAACGCTGTGGGGAAGCCTAATTCAACTAACATCTTGTTTCTGTAAGTTTAGAGTGTGTGGATTTCCATGATCAGAACTAGGAGCAAAGTACTGTGCAATCATCTCTGTGAAACAGCACTGTGGGGAATGCCTCCTTCCCCTAATATCTTGTTTCAGTAAGTTACCAGTGTGTGATATTGAATGGCAGAACTAGCAGCGAATTGTCGTCATAAGCTTCACTCTGTGAAACAACACTGTGGGGATTGCCTCATTGACCCAACCTCTTGTTTCCATAAATTAGCATTGTGAGAAACTGATTGCGCAGACCTCGCAGCGAAGTGCCACATACTCAACTCTGTGAAACAACACTGTGGAAAATGCCTCTTTCGCGTAACATCTAGTTTCGGTAAGTTAGCAGTGTGAGGAACTGAGTGCGCAGAACTAGCAACAAAGTGCCATACACTCCACAACA
Source organism: Paguma larvata (assembly GCA_030068075.1). Taxonomy (NCBI): domain Eukaryota; kingdom Metazoa; phylum Chordata; class Mammalia; order Carnivora; family Viverridae; genus Paguma; species Paguma larvata. Next base: position 45,550 of record JAINVK010000156.1, read on the forward strand.
CTGTGAAACAACAGTGTGGGGAATACCTAATTCAACGAACATCTTGTTTCTGTAAGTTAAGAGGGTGTGGATTCCTGTGAGCAGAACTAGGAGGAAAGTGCTGTGCACTCATCTCTGTGAAACAACACTGTGGGGCAATGCCTCAAGCAACTAATAACTTGTTTCAGTAAGTTATCAGTGTGTGAAACTGAATGCGCAGAACTAGCAGCGAGATGCCATTCACTCTACTTTGTGAAACAACACTGTGGGGAATGCCTCATTGAACTAAGCGCTTGTTTCAGTAAGTTACCAATGTGTGAAAGTGAATGCGCAGACCTACCAGCGAAGTGCAATACACTCAATTCTATGAAACATCACTGTGGAGAATGCTTCATCCGACTAACGTTCTGTTTCAGTAAGTTAACAATGAGTAGATCCAACACGCAGGTCTTGGAACGAAGTGCCATACACTCAACTCTGAAAAAACACTGTGGGGTATGTGTCTTTCAACCAACATCTTGTTTCAGTAAGTCAGCAGTGTGTGGAATGGAATGGGTAGAACTAGCAGTGAAGTGCCATATACTGAACTCTGTGAAAATACACGGTGGAGAATGCCTCTTTCAGCTAACATCTTGTTACCGTAGCTGAGCAGTGTATGGAATCCAAAGCGCAGGACTAGCAATGAATGCCGTATTCTCCACTCTGTGAAAGAACACTGTAGGGAATGTCTCATTCAACTAACTTCTCGTTTCAGTGAGTGAGAAGCGTATGGAATCCAATGCGCAGAACTAGAAGCGAAGTGCAATATACCCAACTCTGGGATGGAATACTGTGGAGAAAACAAACTTCACCGAACATCCTGTTTCAGCAAGTTAGTAGTGTGGGATATCAAACGTGCAGAACCAGCAGCGAGGTGCCATACACTCAACTCTTTGAAACAATATTGTGGGGAATACCTCCTTTCACTAACATCTTGTTTCAGTAAGTCAGCAGTGTATGGATTCCAATGGACAGAAGGAGCGAAGTGCAATTCACTTAACTCTTTGAAACAACAGTGTGCGGAAGGCCTCCTTCAACCAACATCTTGTTTCAGCAAGTTAGCAGTGTGTGGAATCCAAATTGCAGATCTTGGAGCGAAGTGCCATACCCTCAACTCTGTAGAATAACACTGTGCGGAGTGCCTCAATCAACTAACACCTTGTTTCAGCATGTTAGCAGTGTGTGGAAGTGAATGTGCAGAACTAGCAGCGAAGTGCCATACTCTCAACTCTGAAGCAAAACCGAGGGGAATGTCTCATTCAACTAACGTCCTGTTTCAATAAAGTAGGAATTTGTTGAGTAACATTCACAGAAATAGGAGCAAAGTGCCATACGCTCAACTCTGTAAAACAACACTGTGGGGAATGCCTCCTTCAATTAACATCTTTTTTCAGTAAGTTCAGGGTGTGGCATCCCATGCGCAGAACCCGAAGCCAAGCACCATTCACTCAACTCTGGGATACAACGCTGTGGGGAATGTTAACTAACATCTTGTTTCAGGAAATGAGCGGTGGATGGAATCCATTGCGCAGCAATAGTTGCGAGGTCCAACACCCTCTACACTGAAAAAGCACTGTGGGGAATGCCTCCTTTCACTAACATTTTGTTTCAGTAAGTGAGCAGTGTTTGAAATCCATAGCGCAGAACTAGGAGTGATGGTCTGCCACACACTCAACTCTATGAAACAACACTGTGAGGAATGTGTCATTCAACTAACATCTTGGTTCAGGAAGTGAGGAGTGGTTTGAATCCCATTCGCAGAACTAGGAGCAGAGTGCAATGCACTCAATTGTGTCAAACAACACTGTTGGGAATGCATCAATCAACTGACATCTTGTTTCAGAGTGAGGTTTATTGAATCCCATGCATCCCATGCCCAGCACTAGGAGCATAGTGCAATACACTGAACTTAGTGAAACAACAATGTTCGGAACACATTATTGAACAAGCATCTCGTTTCAGTAGGTCCGAAGTGTTGAATCAAACTCATGAGCAGAAATACAAGCTAACTGCAATGCACTCAATTCCGGTAACCAACACTGCAGGGTATGCATCATTCAATCAACATCTTCTTTCAGTAAGTTCAATTCCAGGCACAGAACTAGGAGCAAAGTGCCATACACTCAACTCTGTGAAACAAGAGTGATGGGAAAGTATCACTCAACTAACATCTGGTTTCAGTAAGTTAGTAGTGTATTGAATCCCATGCGCCGAACAAGGAGCTAAGTGCCGTGCACTCAAATCTGTGAATCAAGACTGTAGGGAATGCATCATTCAAGTACCATCTTCCTTCATTAAGTTACTAGTGTGTTGAATCCTTTCCAAAGAACTAGGAGCGAAGTGAAATGCACTCAACTCTGCAAAACAACACTGTGGGAATGCATGATTCACTAACATCTTGGCTCAGTAAGTGAGGAGTGTTTTGAATACCACGCGCAGAACTAGGACCAAAGTGCCATACACTCAACTCTGTGAAATAACACTGTGGGGAATGCATCATTCAACTGACACCTTGTTTCAGTAAGTTAGTGGTGTATTGGATCCCAGGCCCAGAACTAGAAGCGAGCATCAATACACTGAAATCGTGAAACAACACTGTGCAGAACACATCTTTGAATTAACATCTCGTTTCAGTCAGTTAGTAGTGTGTTGAATTCCATGAGCAGAGCTAGGAGCAAAGTGCCATACATTCAACTCTATGAGAAAACACTCAGGGGAATGCATCATTCAACTGATACCTTGTTTCAGTAAGTTAGTAGTTTGTTGAATCCCATGCACAGAACTAGGAACAACGTGTCATACACTCCACTCTGTGAAACCACACTGTGATCATCATTTGACTACCCTCATGTGTCACTAGGTGAAGAGTTTTTAAATCCCCTGCAAGGACTAAGGGAAATGCCATATTCTCAACTCTGTTCATCAACATTGTGGAGATTGCATCATTCAACTAACATCTTGTTTCGCTAAAATGAATGTGTTTGAAAATGTGTGCCCGGATCTTGGAGGGAAGTACCATATACTCGTTTTGTCAAAGAACACGGTGGGCAATGCTTCATTCATCTGACGCCTTGGTTCACTGTGTTAGTAGTGTTTGAAATCCAGGAAGGAGGTGTCCTCTTCTAAGGGCCAGATTGCCAGCAGCTGGTGCTGGGCCTCCCTTCTCCATATTTCACTTCCTCCAAGGTCTCTAGGACTCCAGCCCTCCTTATCCATCTTGACACATCTTTGATCTCTTGCATAACAAGGTTCTTTCTCCCATCCATCTCGGTCAGTGTCTCAAGAGTCCTATCATCTGCCTTCCACCTGGGGGTCTGGTCCAGTCCTTGTGTTCTGGGAGAGGTTTGGCCACAGGGCTCCTTCTTCATTAACTCACTGGGTTTCAAAATTACGTGGCCATGCAGATGCCCAGGGCATTGGAAGGCAACCAGCGGAGGTTGTTTGGGGGTGTAACCGGGCAGAGATTTGGGCAGGGAGCTCGTCTCCTTCTGGGCCGAGGGCAAATGAAGCCAGGCATCTTCGTTACAAGTGGATCCCCATTCCCACTGGAAATGTCGAGCTTTAGCCCATCTCGTGCCCATATCTTTCCCCTTTCTGTATTTCTGACCATTTATGTTTGTCTCTCTTAGGACCCCTGGAGCCATCACTCACGCAGCTGGCATCGCTGGGTAGGCTGCAAAATCCCCCTCTGCTCCTGGTTCAGTGAGGGTGCTCAGGCTCTGCTCTACCAGAGGAAAGATGACCCAAGAAAGATGTCCCTGTGTGCCTGGTGCTTCGCCTGCTCTGCTATGGAGCGTCTGGGGGACCCTGATTGGTTCCCTGACCTGGATGATTGCTTTCCTTCATTCTGGAATGCAGCCAGATTGCCCATGGGCAGTAGGCATGAGGAGAGCGTCGGCATTGGAAGAGCCTTTGCCAGGAATTAGGGAATCAGGCCCTTGTTGCAGATTCCTGAGCAAGAGCCCTCCAAAGCTAGTAGCTCCAGCTCCAGCACTGCTGGCTCCCTCGACTGATGGGAAAAGTGGCAGGGAGAGACCAAGCCAGAAACTGAGCCTCCTCAAGAAAGAAGGCATGCTTCCTGCTCACAGAGTTAACACGTAGAAAGAATCCTTCAGAGTCCTCTTTTGGCCTTAGCCCACAGGACTCTCTTATTCGCAATACAAGCTGGTTGATAGGAGAGTGCACTGCATACTTCATTCTCAACTTTCTCCAAGTCATGTGTGATGAAGAACTCTGGCAGGCAATGGTGTGCCTGCATTGCCACCCCTGAGCCCTTTTGAGGAAAGACAGTTTGCATGGAAACTCTTCTGAGACAGTGTCTCAGCCTGGGGCTTTGGTGGTGTTTTCGTGATGGTGATAGAGGTGTTGCATTTGTCCCCTCTGAATTTTGTTTCAGAATGATGTGGCCCTCCCTAAACCCAGGGTGTGTGCAGGCAGCCAGGGAGAATGCTTGTGGAGAGGCTAAGCCAGAGTTTTGAGGTGGATCCCGCCTCCTGTGTGGGACAAGGGGAAGGAAGAGTCGTGGTCTCCTTGTTTCCCCCATGGCAATTTGAATGCACGGCTTGACTCACCTTATTGTCATTTCTCTACCATTGCTGCTCTCCGAACTTGGTCTCAGTTCACACGCGAGACCCTGTGTCTGTTCCCTGCACCAACAAACATCCCTGGAGCGGAGGTGAGTTCCAAGCCTTTCCTGGGCCAAGGCAGGGCTCGCAGAGTCTGATATCCCAGAGGACAGCTGACTCCCTGTCCATGAGCCCTTGGTGCTGGGAAGGCCACACTACCGTGGCAATGAGTAGTCTTTGATTTAGTCCACTACCCCATGACGGTCCTTGATGGATGATAAACCTGTGCTATGAAACTGGACCCTGCCCTAACGGCTGGAGCTACCCTCAATCAGAAGAACAGACAGTCTGTGCATGTGCAGCATGCTCCATGACCTGATCAGTGCACTGAAAGCCTTTAGAATATATTCTGCACCAAGGCATCGTTCCCACCTCTAGACCATTACATGGAAGGACCCTCTTTGCATCTCGGAACCTCTGCTGCCCCTCTCGATGAATATGATGGACAGAAACACACCAGAAGCCAACATTCCCCTCTATTTCTTAAGAAAGGATGTGGGCCTCTGGCTCACAGGGCTCCACAGAGCATCCTTTGGAACACTCCTGTAGCAAAAGCCCCCAAATGGTCCCTGTGATCCCTGAGCTGGCCTGCTTGTGAATACATTGTGCTAGTCAAGTTCAATTCAACATGAAGAACTCTGGGCCTCGGTGGATCCAGTTTCAGAGCACAGGTTTATCATCCATCAAGGACCGTCATGGGGTCCATACAAATTCAGCCTTTCAGAGTGCTATCTCCGGCTTGCAGATGCCCAAAGGGGACAAGCCCTTAAGACTGTGGGAAAGCTGGAGAGAAAGGAGCCTAGGCCTTTTGGTTTCAGGACTACATGGACATTCAGAGCACTAGGACATCAAAAGGAGTCCAGTCGAGAGATGTTTTTGGCCAGGCAGGGCCAGACATATTAGCGGGAAGCTGGCTTCCTTGCTGGACCTAGGGGAATTGAGAGAAACATCTCCATTGCACATGGATCACATTCCCATTGCATGGAAATATTGAACGCCCTTTGGTCCTGGCTGAAGTCACTCCTGTGCTTCTGACTGCCTCTTCATTCACCCTTAGGTGCCATGGAGCTGGCATTCACCGAGCAGGCATCCGGGGATGGGCGTCCAGTGGGAGCTGGGTCTCTTGCTCAGTAACAGCCATGAGCATCAGGTATCCCAAAGGAGAATAGCCTCCTATTCCTGAGCTTGGTGCTTGGCTGTCGGAAGCAAGGGGTGGAGGGGGGGCGGGTGGCTGGAGTGGAGGCAGGTCATCTCCTTGCTCTGCCTGTTTGAGGTGTGTTCCTTCTGAAAAGCAGACAGTTCACACTGGAGCAGTAGGCTCCAGAAGCTGGTCAGCACACAAAAGCCCTAGACACTAAGAGGGAACCACTTCCCCTCTCCACACTTTGGCGCCACAGCTGAGGGAAGCTCCCAGATACAGCACTGTCTCTGCCTACTCCACTTCGTGATGGGAAAAGTCAGAAGAGCAGACCAATTCCCAATGCTCTCCAGGTCCTTCTGAAAGAAGGCAGATCAGCTGCTGACAAGGCTCCCGCACAGAGACACTAGATGGCGCCGTTGCCTAAGCCATCAGTGTTCTTTTTCTTCTTCAGGCCAGATTGCTGGCAGTTGAAGCTGGGCACTTCCTTTTCCATATTTTCCTTCAATCCAGGTCTGCAGAACTCCTGCCATCCTGAATCATCGGGAAACATCTTTACTCTCATATAGAAACAGGGTTCTTGTCACAGCTGTTACTTCAGAGTAACGTACTCAAGAGTCCTATCTGAAGAGAGCGTTTTTCAGTTTCTTGTACTAAGTGATAGCCCTGCATTAGTTTGAAGCCAGTTCTCTCTTCTGCTAAACATAGAGGGGTACTGTGTTAGAGGTAGTGTGCCCCAGACTTCAGCTTACTGTGAACCTTGTTAAGGGTTATCATTGCTGAGAATTCTGTTTTGATTGCTGTTTGCTGTGAACACTGTGAAACTTTTCTTGGGGTGCTGTGAGGCCTGTTTCGTTTGCTATGTATTACACTAAGTTGCTGTATGTTAAATCTTGTTAGGCATTAGAGTTAGAGACTTCGGAATGCACTAGACTCCTGACCCATTTGCTGTGATTACTGTGAACCCTGTTTGCTGTGTTCGAGAATTGCCATGTTGTGAAAGTATAGTGCTGTTAAGGCTAAGGCCACTCCATTTTGGTTAAAGTTCCATCTTAGAGTAGTTCTGGGCCCCGAGTTGCAGGAAAACGAGTCACCCTGGACTCTGCCTCGGGTTCCAAGAAACAGAGTAGCCAAAAGGCCGGACCCAGATTAGCACACACGGTCACCACCCCGGGTGGGACTGGACCCTGATTAGCAGACTCTGCCTCCACCTTGAGTTCCAGGGAAACCACAGGAGGTCAGATTCCTAGAATAGCCCCTAGCAAAACTAATCAGTGTCCAGCCCACACACGCTGACCATTTGATTCTGCGCGGGACCCTCAAGCTAAGCCAATCCATAGCTAGCCCGCACCCGCCAAGTATGAAATACTCAATGAGAAACTAGCCCACGAAATCCAATCCATCAATTCAAAGGATCCCCATTCCCACCCAAAAAGTGTACTCAAACCCTGATAAAAAGCCTGTGTAAACCTGGCTCAGGGCTCTTGCCACTGCACCGCTGCGTCGGGAGGTGCAGGAGTCCGAGCTTGAGCTTCGAATAAAGACCCTTTGCGTTTGCATCAATCCCGGCTCCCTGGCGGTCTTCTTGGGATCCAGAATTTGGGCACAAAAATTGGTGCGTTGGCCGGGAATCCCCGAGACCCCCAGGGACCCCAGAACTGAAGGTCCTGCACCGGTCAATGAGACTGTGTTTTGTTGTCCTGTCTGTCTGTGCTGTTTGGTAAGTCTGTGCTGCTCAAGTGAGCCTATGAAAGTGAAAAGGGAGCTCCCGTGGTATCTGGGCCAGCAAAAGACCTAAGCGGACGTGCTGTTGGGTCGCTGGCGGGGGAGTTCTGGGAGACATCCTGAACCCCCTTCTGGAAGGTAGTCCTCGTTCTTCAGGAGAGGATGAACCACTCATCCGTAAAAGGTCCTCGTTCTTCAAGAGAGGACAACCCCCCCGTCTGTACGTCCTCGTTCTTCAGGAGAGGAAAAACCCCCTGTCTGTAAGTCCTCGCTCTTCAGGAGAGGACAAACCCCCTGTCTGTAAGTCCTCGTTCTTCAGGAGAGGACAAACCCCCTGTCTGTAAGTCCTTGTTCTTCAGGAGACGACAAACCCCTTATCTGTAGAAGTCCTCGTTCTTCAGGAGAGGACAAACTGCTTATCTGGGAAAGCCCTCATGCTTCCCGAGAGAAGCAGAACAGGGCACTCATAGACTATCGCCCCTCAGATCACTTTCGGTTTTGTTTAAAGGGGCACAGAGGAAAATTCCTTGGCTGTTGTGACTTTCTGTTATGTGTTGACTTCGTGTTTGTGACTCTTTGCACTGACGATATAGAACAGACTGTGACGACTCCTCTTTCTCTCATGACGAATCATTTTAAAGATGTTAAGAGCCGGGCTCACGACCTGAGTCTTGAAATTAAAAGAGAAAAATTTATAACTCTTTGCTCCTCCAAGTGGCCATCGCTGAACGTCGGATGGCCACCCGACGGCACCTTAAACTTACCTATTCTCTTACAGGTTAAGCAGGTCATCTTCCGGCCAGGGCGTCAGGGACACCCAGACCAGATCCCCTATGTCTTGACATGGCAGGATCTGATCGAGACTCCCCCTGTTTGGTTAAAGCCCTTCCTCCACCCGCCGATGACATCCACCAAAAGTGTTCTCGCTCTGCAGGAGCGGGAATCCCCTATGGGAACCCCTACCCCACGCACCAGGCCATCAGCCCTGCTTTACCCCGTACTCCAAAATGAGTCTGATGAGGAGATACTGCTTCCCCCGCCCTATCAGCCACAAGTGCAGCCTGGTGGCACTGTTGCGGAAGGTGCCGAAAGTCAAGCAGTACCAGGTATTGGGGCACCTGCTAGGACAGGCCCTGCTGCAGGGTCTCAGGGGAGGGCCCATAGAGTAACACAATCTCCGCAGGGACCAGCTAACTCTACCATCCTTACCCTGTGAGCAATAGCTCCCCCGGATGGGGCAAGGAACCAAATGCTGTATTATTGGCCTTTTGCTACTAGCGATTCATATAACTGGAGGACCCAAAATTCCAAATTCTCAGAAAATCCTAAAGATGGAATCAACTTGTTAGACACTGTTTGTTCACCCATCAGCCCACCTGGGACGACTGCCAGCAGTTGTTGCAGGTCCTCTTCACTACAGAAGAGCGTGAGAGGACCCAGACAGAGGCCCGAAAACTGGTTTTGGGCAACAACGGACAGCCAACTGCAGACCATCAATGCTGTTTTTCCCCTTTCGCGCCCCAGTTGGAATTTCAATATGACTAGAGGTAAGGAGAGGCTCCCGGTTTAACGCCAGACTCTAATGGCAGGTCTCAGGGCAGCTGCACGAATGCCCACCAATTTGGCCAAGGTAGGGGATGTCCAACACGGTAAGGACGAAAGTCCAGCTGCCTTTCTAGAACAGGTCATGGAAGCATTTAGGCAGTACACCTCCATGGATCCAATGGCACCTGAAAATAGGGCAGCAGTAATAATGGCATTTGTGAATCGGGCAGCACCAGATATTAGAAAAAAGTTACAGAAAATAGGCAGGCTAGGAGAAAAGAGCATACGGGACCTGATGGCGGTGGCAGAAAGGGTTTACAACAACAGAGAAGACCCAGAGGAAAAGCAGACCAGGGAGAACGATCAACAGACCCAAAACCTGGCTAAGATACTCATAGCTGCCACCACAAGCGGTCCTCGAGAGAGAGTCACAACTTCGGGGGATTTTGACAGAACCAATTCCAGGTAAGGACCCCCGTCCCTCAGGGCGTCGCCTAAACTCAAACCAATGTGCCTATTGTAAAGAAAAAGGACATTGGATACACAGTTGCCCCAAGAGAAGGCCCCAAGCTCCAGGTGCCCAGATCCTGGAGATCAAGAAAATAGATGACTAGGGGTGTCGGGCTTCGGCCCCCCTCCCCGAACCCAGGGTAACCCTCAAATTGGAGGGGCAACCTGTTGACTTCCTCGTAGATACTGGAGCTCAACATTCAGTTTTAATAAAGCCGCATGGCCAGCTATCTAATAAGACTTCCTGGGTGCAGGGGGCAACTGGTCTAAACCAATACTCATGGACTACACGAAGAACAGTGGACCTAGGCGTGGGCCGGGTATCCCACTCGTTCATGGTCATCCCAGATTGCCCCTACCCCCTGCTCGGACGTGACCCGTTATCAAAAGTAGGAGCCCAGATCAGTTTCCATCCAGAGGGAGCCAAAGTTATGGACAGTGGGGGACGTCCAATCCAAGTCCTCACAGTCAGCCTCCATGATGAACATCGCCTCCACCAGATCTCATCCCCTCCCATGTTGGACATAGATAATTGGCTAAAACAGTACCCGCAGGCCTGGGCAGAAACTGGGGGAATGGGACTAGCTAAACATAGGCCAGCGGTCTATATAGAACTAAAGCCAGGTGCAGATCCAGTCAGAGTCTGGCAGTACCCAGTGTCCCTGGAAGCCCGCCTAGGAATCACCCCCCGCATCTGGAGACTGCTAAAAGAAGGCATCCTAAGACCCTGCCAGTCAGCCTGGAATACCCCCTTGCTTCCGGTACGTAAACCACACACCAATGACTATAGGCCAGTACAGGACCTCAGAGAAGTTAACAAGCGGGTCATAGACATTCATCCCAAGTCCCTAGCCCCTACACCCTCCTCAGCTCCTTGGCCCCAACGCGAACCTGGTATACGGTGTTAGATTTGAAAGATGCTTTTTTCAGCCTGTCCCTGGCCCCAAAAGGCCAGGACTTGTTTGCATTCGAGTGGACCGATCCTGAGGAAAGGATCCACGGACAGCTGACTTGGACAAGATTGCCACAAGGATTTAAAAACTCCCCCACCATCTTTGATGAGGCGCTCCATGAAGACTTGGGTGAGTTTCAAACCCAGCACCCGGACTTAACATTATTGCAGTATGTAGATGACTTATTGATGGCAGTCGAAACTCAAGCAGCCTGCCTCCGAGGTACCAAGAGCCTATTACAGATGCTGGGGGACCTCAGATATCGGGTATCAGCAAAGAAGGCACAAATCTGCAAGACGGAGGTAAGCTACCCGGGCTACAAATTAAAAGATGGCCAGAGATGGTTAACAGAGGCAAGGAAAGAAACTGTATTAAAAATTTCAACCCCCCAAAACGCACGTCAAGTGCGAGAGTTCCTTGGAACTGCCGGGTTCTGCCGCCTCTGGATTCTGGGTTTTGCAGAGCTCGCTAGACCCCTTTATGAAGCAGCCAAAGAAAGCAAAAAGTTCCAATGGACCGAGGCTACGGGGATGGCTTTCAAACGCCTCAAGGAGGCACTGCTGTCCGCCCCAGATTTAGCGCTCCTGGACTTGACTAAACCATTCCACCTCTATATAGATGAAAATAAGGGGATAGCAAAGGGGGTCCTGATGCAGTCCCTAGGGCCTTGGAAGAGGCCTATTGCTTCTCTCTCCAAGAAATTGGACTCCGTGGCAGCCGGATGGCCCCCATGCCTGTGGATCATAGCAGCAGTAGCCATGCTAGTAAAAGATGCCAACAAACTTACTTGGGGACAAGAGTTATACATAATAACTCCCCATGCCATAGAGGGAATACTCCAACAGCCACCAGACAGATGGCTAAGCAATGCCCGCCTCACCCATTATCAAGGGCTCCTGCTAAATCCTGCCAGAATTGTTTTTCAGCGCCCCCCCCCCCCGCTACCTTGAACCCAGCAACCTTACTGCCAGCACCAGACCTAGATTCACCTCTCCATGACTGCACAGAAATCTTGGCCCAGGTCCATGGGGACCGCGAGGATCTGCAGGACCAGCCGCTGCCCTACGCTGAGGTCACCTGGTACACAGACAGCAGCAGCTACATCAAGGACGGAATAAGGTATGCGGGGGCAGCAATTACGACTGAGACTGAGACTGTTTGGGCAGAGCCTCTGCCGGCGGGCACGTCTGCCCAACGGGCTGAACTTGTAGCCTTAACCAAGGCACCGACTTTGGGGAAGGACAAGAGACTGAACGTGTTCACTGATAGCAGGTATGCCTTTGCCACGTTCATGGGGCCATTTACAGAGAGAGAGGGCTATTGACGGCAGAGGGAAAGACTATTCAAAACAAAGACGAAATACTAGCTCTCTTAAAGGCACTCTGGCTGCCTAAACAACTGGCCATAATACACTGCCCAGGCCACCAGAAACCAACCACACCTGTGGCCAAAGGCAATAACTTGGCCCATCAGGTAACCCGAGAGGTGGCTTTGCAGGTGGACTGTGCCTTAATGACCACCCTACCAGACCCCGGCCCAGCCAGCTTGCCGGTAACTCCTAGCTACACCAAGGAGGACCTCGACTGGATTAAGAAGTTACTCTTGACCCAGTGCCTCCACGGATGGTGGAGAGCAGCAGACTGCAGCATAATTCTCCCAGAAGAGATGGGGAACAAAAGTCCTATCCAAGATGCACCGAGCCACCCATATGGGCACAAGGAAAATGCAAGACTTAGTGAGACGTGCCAGGATCACCATTAAAGACTCCAGGACAAAAATCGAACAGATAGTCGCTAGCTGCAAAACTTGCCAATTAACTAACGCCAGCAGAAATGAAAAGAACTCTGGCTCCAGGGCTCGTGGAACCAGACCAGGAGCCTATTGGGAGGGAGACTTCACTGAGGTAAAGCCTGGAAAATATGGATATATTTATTGTTGTTTGTAGACACTTTTTCAGGATGGGTAGAAACCTTTCCTACGAAACATGAGACTGCACAAGTGGTAGCCAAAAAGATGTTAGAAGACATCATGCCCAGGTATGGATTCCCTACCTTGGTAGGATCAGACAATGGACCAGCTTTCCTCTCAAAGGTAATACAGGGGATGGGACAGTTTCTTGGGGCTGATTGGAAATTACATTGTGCATATAGACCCCAGAGCTCAGGCCAAGTAGAAAGAATGAATAGAACCTTAAAAGAGACCTTAACTAAATTGATCATGGAGACTGGCGGTGACCGGGTGTCTCTCCTCCCCTTTGCCCTTTACAGGGTTAGAAACTCCCCCTATAAACTGGCACTAACTCCCTTTGAAATCATGTATGGGGTGCCCCCTCCTATACTCCCCAACCTACAGTCTAATGTGTTCACTGAACTTGATGATCATGAGCTTCTTATTTCCCTGAGGGAACTCCAGCGCACCCACCAGGAGGTCTGGCCCAGACTAAAAGCCATCTATGAGACTGGGCCCCCACCTGAGCCACATCGCTACCAACCTGGAGACTGGGTATACATGCGGAGACATCAGCAGGAGACCCTCCAACCGCAATTGAAAGGACCCTACATTGTGATCCTCACCACACCCACCGCCCTCAAAGTTGAAGGGATTGCTACCTGGATCCACTACACCCACGCCCGACCAGCTGACCCGTTCGCAGTTCCAGAGGACTTCATACCAGAATGGAAGGTAGAAAAGGACAAGGACAAGCCCCTAAAGCTAAGATTGCACCGGGTGTAATGTGGTTGTTTGTTTGTATTGTTTTGTTTTGGTAACTATAGGACCTGCAATAGGAATTAGCATAGGAAAAGGCAACCCACACCAGCCTTTATTATTAACTTGGCAAGTTATACAAACAGGCACGGGAGATTTACTAAACAGCACATCCAAAGAGACACCTTTAAACACTTGGTTCCCTGAGCTACATATAGACTTATATGATCTTTTCCCCATTGAGGTAGTTGCAGCACCAGTCTACTGACTAAGTTCTTTTCCCGCAGCCCCTGCACCATTCCCTATATTTGGGAGAAAACAATTCTCCTCAGGCCCAAACTTTGTTCAGAGTCACCAATTTTATGTGTGCCTGGGGCACATTGAGGCTCAGGCCAGAAAATGTGGGGGGCCAACTGATTATTTTTGCTCTTCTTGGTCATGTGTGAGCACCGGAGACATAAGCTGGGCCCAGGGGTTTAAAGATGACCTTATTACAGTCTCTAGAACATTAAAACCTGAATGTAAGTACCTGAAAAACCAGAATAAATGCAACCCAGTGGTTATTAAATTCACTGACAAGGGATGAGAGGCAAGTTGGCTCACTGGGAAGAACGCTAGAGTCCCCTTCATTATGTTCACTGTGATGACTGCTGTGATACAGATTTGGGCTGATGTCATGTTAGATACAGAGGACATGTACATAGCCAGATCTTAAATAAGGCGGCTCATAAATCTAGTGCGATCTGGGAATTTCTTTCTTGAATGACTCCACTAGTTTCTCTTCTCCAGAAGATGCTCTATGGTTAAATTGCTCAGATTTAACAACAGACCCTAGGAATGAGCCTTCCTAGCACCGAGGGACAGACCAGACACTAGGAAAGCCATCCTAGCACCGAAGGACAGACTCTAGGGATGACTCCCCTAGCCCCGAAATATGTGGCCTTCTTCACATCCGGGCAGGCGACTTCTAGCGCCAAACACTGCTGAGCGCCACCGACCACCTAGAGCCTAAAAAAGGAGAAAGCAAATGGGAGTCAAATTATCAGAGGCCCACTTTAGGCCACATAGATGCCGCCATAAGTATTCCTCAGTACATAACATTACATCATGTCCCATGATTGGGACAACACATAATCCAAAAGAAAAAGGGGGGAATGAAGAGAGCGTTTTTCAGTTTCTTGTCCTAAGTGACAGCCCTGCATTAGTTTGAAGCCAGTTCTCTCTTCTGCTAAACATAGAGGGGTACTGTGTTAGAGGTAGTGTGCCCCAGACTTCGGCTTACTGTGAACCTTGTTAAGGGTTATCATTGCTGAGAATTCTGTTTTGATTGCTATTTGCTGTGAACACTGTGAAACTTTTCTTGGGGTGCTGTGAGGCCTGTTTCGTTTGCTATGTATTAGACTAAGTTGCTGTATGTTAAATCTTGTTAGGCATTAGAGTTAGAGACTTAGGAATGCACTAGACTCCTGACCCATTTGCTGTGATTGCTGTGAACCCTGTTTGCTGTGTTCGAGAATTGCCATGTTGTGAAAGTATAGTGCTGTTAAGGCTAAGGCCACTCCATTTTGGTTAAAGTTCCATCTTAGAGTAGTTCTGGGCCCCGAGTTGCAGGAAAACGAGTCACCCTGGACTCTGCCCCGGGTTCTGGGAAACAGAGTAGCCAAAAGGCCGGACCCAGATTAGCAGACCCGGTCACCATCCCGGGTGGGACTGGACCCTGATTAGCAGACCCTGCCTCCACCTTGAGTTCCAGGGAAACCACAGGAGGTCAGATTCCTAGAATAGCCCCTAGCAAAACTAATCAGTGTCCAGCCCACACACGCTGACCATTTGATTCTGTGGGGGACCCTCAAACTAAGCCAATCCATAGCTAGCCCGCGCCCGCCAAATATGAAATACTCAATGAGAAACTAGCCCGCGAAAATGCCAATCCATCAATTCAAAGGATCCCCATTCCCGCCCAAAAAGTGTACTCAAACCCTCATAAAAAGCCTGTGTAAACCTGGCTCAGGGCTCTTGCCACTGCCCCGCTGCGTCGGGAGGTGCGAGAGTCCGAGCTCGAGCTTCGAATAAAGACCCTTGGCGTTTGCATCAGTCCCGGCTCCCCGGCGGTCTTCTTGGGATCCAGAATCTGGGCACAACACTATCGTCTGCCTTACACCCGGAAGTCGGGTCCAGTCCTTGTGACTGGGAAAAAGTCTTGTCCCAGGGCTCTGTCTTTGTTGATTCACTGCATTTCAAAAGTATGTGACCATTCAGAGGCCCAGGGTATTTTGGAGGGGACCGGCAGAGGATGTTTGGCACGTAGCCTGGGCCAGAGATGTGGCCACTGAGCTGTCCTCCTTCTGGGCCGAGGGCAAATGAAGCCAGGCATCTTCTTTCCCAGTGGATCCCCATGCCCACCGGAAATGTCGAGCTGTGGCCCATCTGACTCCCATTTCCTTCCCCTTGCTGTTTTTAGACCGTTTTCTCCCCCATACTACCCATGGAGCCATCACTCAACAGCTGGCACCCCTGGCTAGGCTGCAAACTCTCACTGTGCTCCTGTGCTCAGTGAGAGCTATCAGGCTCTGCTCTACCAAGGAAAAGAAGTCCTTCAGTGCCTAGGTGCTTGGTGCTTGGCCTGCTGTGCTATGCAGGGTAAAGGGGAGCCAGCTTGCCTCACTGACCTGATGAGTGACTGGTGTTCATTCTGTGAAGCAGACAGTTTACACAGGGGCAGTATGAACCCGGAAGGGTCAGCACTGGAAGAGCCTTTGGCAGGAATTAGGGAAGCAAGTCCTCGTTGCCGATTCCTGAGCAAGAGTCCTCAGAAGCCAATAGCTACAGCTATTGCTGCCTCCCTCAACTGATGGGAATTGTGGCAGAGATATTACAATGCAGAAATCACTGGCTCCCAAAGAAGGAACGCAGGCTTCTTGCTGACAGGACTCTCAGGTATAGTTGTTCAGGGGGCTCCTGTGGCAAAGCCCTCAGGCCTTTCTCCTTCCGGATACAGCCCAGTTGATAGGACCCTGCGCTGGGTACTTCATGCTCAACATTCTTCCAGTCACATGCGTAATGAACAGCTCTGGCACTGTGTGTCTCCACTGCCACCCCTTTGTCCTTTTCACGAAAGAGGCTTTGCATGAAGACTATTCCAAGACAGAGTCTTAGAGTCATATGCTCTTTTTTCAGTTTGGGGGTTTTGTGGTGTCCTTGGGACGGTAACAGAGATATTGCATTGAGCCCTTCTCAGTTTGGGTTCAGAATGATGTGGGCCTCGCCAAACCTAAGGTACATGAAGGGACCCAGGGAGACTGCTTGTGGGTAAGGCTAAGCCAGAGGTTAGTGGTGGAGCCTGCGTCCTGTGTGGGACAAAAGGAAGGGAAGGTAGAGGTCTGCCTCCTCGATTTTCCCCACGCCCCTTTGAATGGATAGCTTAGACTCCCCTTGTAGTCATTCCGCTCCCGTTGCCGAGTTGCTCGTTTGCTCTCACATCACACACTGCGACCATGTGACTCTCCCACACGCAACCGAGTTACGAGAATTGGAAACGAGTTTCCAGTCAGTTCCTGACCCAATGGAGGGCTCTGAGTGTCTGACGTCCCAGAGGACAATTGATTCCCATGTCCCTGAGCTCTTGTTGCTGAAGAGGTTACTATAGCTATAGTAAATCCTTTCTCTTCTTTGGATACAAGAGTTTCTCTGGAATTGTTTTAGAGCCCTTGTGTCAGAGGCATGTCCTGTCCTGTGAAGCTGGGAGTCTGGGGAAATCCTGGTGAGTGTGCAATAGGCTTGGCCACAGGCACCCTGTAGTTGGATTTCAGAATTTGTGGCCATCACCAGGCCTAGAGCATCTGTAGGTGCCTGCTGGAGAATGCTTGTGTGTAGGCTAAGCCAGAGGTGTGGGAATGGAGCTGGCCTCCTGTCTGGATCGAGAGTAGAGGAAGAAAGATAACTTTTCTGTGGAGGGACGCCAAGCCCTTGGGAGATGCAGAATGTTGGCACCGCTTCCACTCATGCACATCGCAAGGCTGCTTTCCTGGCTAGGTCTCCATTCATGGTCCAGGGGCCATGGCCATATGAATGATGCCAGTTTCCCAGCCAGTTCCTGAGGAAATTGTAGGAATACGGATCTGTCATCCCTCATGAAATCTGAGCACAAGGTGTTGCTTAGCTGGCTAGGGTACGCGTGAGCATGGGTATCCAGTGGCCCTCCTCCCCTCACTAATGGAGATGCCTTGATTTTGAAGAACAGCAGGTTTTCATGCGGGCGGGATGGTCCAGGGTCTGGTCAGCACACAAAGTACCTTTGGATGCAATCCTACACCAAGACTTGCTCCCAAACACTTGCGTCATCCGGGACACATCCCTCCTACCGCTAGCTGTATCACAGCTACCCCAGCTACTGACGGCAAGGACAGGACACACGCCTAGAGCCCAATCTTTCCCTCTGATTCTGAAGAAAGAATCTCGGAAGGCTCCTTGCTGACAGGGCTTTCAGGTGGAACTACTAGACGGCACTGTTTGCCAAAGACAACAGGTGTTTCTCCTTCCTCAGTCAGTTTGTGAGCTGGGGAAGACGGTGCTAGTCACGTCACTCTGTGCATTCTCTCATTCCTTCTGAGGGACACGTCTCTGTGTGCCTAGCAGCAGAGGCAGGTGTGGAAGTAGACTCTCTGATTCTGAGATACAGTGCTTCTGCCCGGTTGCTCTCTATGCCTTCTCTCCTGGGACCAGGAGGTGGTAGTGGCATGGGGTGGTTGCTCCAGACCTACTTCTGGAGCAGAGCCTTTGCTGCATTATCATGCACGCCTCATAAGGTAGGGAGCACACTCATGCACTGTGGGGTTAGTGTACCACCGGTATACTTCATCTACAGGTGTGGCTCACCACTCCCCACTGACACCCTAGCCAGGATTCATGGAGCCTGACATCACAGCCTCTGGACCACTGTGTAGGGAGTTCTGTATCCAAACTCTCCCTGTACAGTGGGGTGACTGATCTGATCGAGAGACTAGGACTGACCCAGATCACAGGAGGTAGGAAGAGTCCAGAGGATAAGGCTGGGCTCGGGCCCTTTTTAGAACATGGCTCCAATCCCTCCCATCATGTTTTTAGAAATGAGAGAGTCTGATATTCTGGGAGAAATCATGCCCACTTGCTCTCCACATGGGTTCCTTTCACTATCCAGCCGCCACATGTGCACTGGCACACACATACTGAGGGTGTGTGTGTTCAAGAAAAAGCAGACACTGGGGAAGTGAGAAGACAGAAGAAGGAACAGGATCGAGAGAGCTCTGCCATGGGGCAGCAGCATCCGTTTTCTGAGCTGCATGCTCAAAGGCCCAAACGTGGGCAAGGAATTCGTGAAATTGGTAGCTTCCTGCTGGGCCCCGGGCCACCCTTGGCCCAGACTCCAGAAGAAAGGACTAGGGCACCTGGAATCACGATGAGTCAAGTTCCATTGGTTAGACAATAGCTACAGAAGAAAAGCCTTCGGCGTTCTCCTGGAGAGTGTTGTGTTTCTCCAGAGTTCCATAGAAGCATCATGGGTCCATTGGCCTTGGCTCCCCATCAATGAGTCACTGAGCTCCGATTCCCTAGAGAAAGGCTTTCGCTTGCCGGAAGCCTTGGAGAGCCTAGAGACGCTTGGAGACTTGGGTTGGTGAAGACTTGGGATAGGGAAGCACATGTCAGAGCACTGTACACTGAATCTAGAGTCCAACAGAATCCCAGTCTTTGTTGGACCCCCAGGGTCTTCATTTGGAAACAGGGGGGTCATCGTCCTGGCCGACGTGAGGATGCCTCAGGAGGAAAGCATATACACTGCGGATGGACAGAGAAAGGGGAATGGCAGAAGCCTGAGATCCCTTGCACAGCCCTGGAGCCTCTAGGTCCTGAGCTTTACCCTGGGACCTGAAAGGGCCACTGCCTTCGTGGCAGCCACGTGAAGGTGCTGATTTTGTGTGCAGATTTCATGCCTGTGGCTCCAGGGCTGGACACCAGGCAACAGGCAGCCTCCTGTGTCAGCGGTGCCCACCGAGTTTGGCTGGGGGAACTGGACCAGGGAAAGGTCATGCAGAGTCATTCTGCATTTCCCCTGCCTCACATTCCACAGGAATCTCCCATACTCCCAGTTCTCTCCACAGAGTAAGCTGGTCAAACTCGAGATGGAGTGGCCAAAGGTGCTTCCATTTATTCCTTCAGGAACTGCTCCAAGCACTCACCTCATGCTTGGCCATCCGGTGGGCCCATGTGCAAGGCTTACAATGACAAAGTGGTCCCTGCCTGCCAAGTCTTCACAGTCTGGAGGGGAGAGGAACACAGGGATGAAGGACAAGACATGTGAAAACTAGGGCAAGCGCTGTCATCATGAAAAGAACGAGTGTGCTGTGAGGACAGGCTGGGGAGTCATCGGAGGGCATGAGAGGCCTCCCTGACGTGACATTTGCTGGGGCCAGAATGACAAGAACGAACCACACTGCACATGACTGCAGGGTGTCAGGGGGAAGATACGGTTGGTGCAGAGAATACGAGACACTGAACGGATTTGGCGCCCAGAGTCGGTGTAGCATTCACGAAGTTCCATTCAGCATGGAACTTGTCAAATCAGGCCTAGGTGCATCAAGTTGAATGACATTGTTTCTTAGCCATCGAGGCCCATCTCAGGGTCCATGCGAATTCAGTCTTTCAGAGTTCTATCTCCAGCTTGGAGATGTCCAATGTGGATCAGTCCTTGGGACTGTCGGAACGGTTGAGCCAAAGGAGCCCTGGCCTTTGGTTGCAGGACCACATGGACATCCAGAGGCCTAGGGCCTTGGCGGCCGTCTCCTGGAGACCGATCTGCTTGGAGGCTGGGCCAGACATATTAGAGGGGAGCTGGCCTCCTTGTTGGGCCTAGGGGACGGGAAGACACCCATCTCTATGCCATATTAGCCTCATTCCCATTGTCGAAATAGTGAGAACACTTTGCTCATGGCTATAGACATTCCCTCTCCCTTACTGTGTTTCTCACTCTGCATTCATTCATGCTTAGGAACCATGCAGCCGTCACTCACTAAGCTGACACTCCTTGGTAGGCCTCAGACTCCGAATCTGCTCCAGCGCTCAGTGAGAGATATCAGGCTCTGCTCCACCAAAGGAATGAAGGCCTCGTGTCCCTTGGTTCTTGCTTGGTGCTGGCGCTGCTGTGCTATGTAAGGCAAAGGGGAGCCGGCTCGCCTCACTGACCTGGATGATTCCCTTGCCTTCATTCTGAGAAGCAGAAAGTTCGCACATGGGCAGGAGGTAAAGGGGGGTGGGGTAGGCCTGGAAGAGCCCTTTCCAGGAGTTAGGAAACTAAGTCCTTTGGGCAGACTCCTGAGCAAGAGCCAGCAGAAGCCAATAGCTACAGCTCAAACACTGCTGCCTCCCTCAAGTGCCTGAAGAAGCAGGAGGGGCAGACCAAAGCCACAACTCACTCCGTCCTAATGAAAATATGCAGGATTCTAGCTGACAGGGCTCCCAGGTGTAGTCGCTCAGGGGCTCCCTTGGCCTAAGCCCACAGTCGTTTGTTTATCTGGATACAACCCGGTTCAGAGGAGACTGCACTGGGTACTTCATTCTCAACATTCTGCAAATCTCACGTGCGATGAGCCCTGGCACGCTGTGTCCCCCACTTAGCCCTTTTTGTGAAGAAAGTTCTCCACGGAATTGATTCAGAGCCACTTTCTTAGAGCAATATCCTCTTGTTTCAGCTTGGGAGTTTGGTGGTGTCCTTGGGATGGTGATATAGGTATTGCTTTGGACCCTTCTCCCTTTCATTGGAGAATTGCGAGGCTGTCCCCAAACCTAGGGTGTGGAAAGATGGCCAGGGAGATTGCTTGATGGGAGTTTAAGCCAGTGTTTAGGGAGGATCCGGCCTCCTGTGTGAGAGAAGAGGAAGGGATGTTGGAGATCTCTCCTTCCTCGATTCGACCTGTGCTCATTTGAACGGAGAACGTTGCCTCACCTGGCAGTCACTCCTCTCCCAATGCGGCTTTTTTCCCTTGCTCCGTTGCACACAGCAAGACCACGTGGCTGTCTCCTACACAACCATGTTTCAAGGATTGGAAGTGCGTTTCCAGTCAGTTCCTGAGCCAGTGCGGGGCTCTCAGAGTCTGGATGCTGCAGAGGAGACCGCACCCTTATGTCCCTGAGCTCTTGTTCCTCAGCAGGCTGTTCTAACGATAGTAAATAATTGCTCTTCTTTTGAAACCAGGGGTTCCCTGGAATCCTTTCAGAGCCAGAGTCTCAGAGCCCTCTCCTTTCCTATGAAGCGGGGAGTCCGGTACCATTTTGGTGAGTGTGCAATAGGCGTGGCCACAGGGGGACTGGGAGTTGGCTTGCAGACTTTCTGGACATCCCCAGGCCTAGAGCACCTGCAGGTGCCCGCTGGAGAATGCTCGTGTAGGCTAAGCCACACGTTTCAGGAAGGGAGCCGTCCTCCTGCCTGGATCGAGAGTTAAGGAAGATAGGTATCTCCTGTGCAGATGGATGCTATTCCCTTAGGAGATGCAGAACTTGGGCGCTGCTTGTCCTCATGTCCATCCCATTGCTGCTTTTCTAGCTAGGTCTCAGGTCATGTTCCAGACCCTGGGGTGGTTACGTACACAGCCATGGCTGTAGGAGTGCTGCCAGTTTCCCAGTCAGTTTGAAGGAAATTGAATGCTCTCTGGCTCTAATTTCCAAGAGGAAACCTGGCCCTTCTGGCCCTAAGCACACGGTGTTGCTTAGCTGGCTAGAGGATGCACGAACATAGGTCTCCGGTTGTCCCCCAGGCCTCAGCCCCACTAAAGGAGATCCCTTCATTTTGGAGGACAGCAGGTGTTCACGTGGGCAGAATACTCAGGGTTGTGGCCAGCACAGAAAGGACCTTTGGATAGGATCCTGCACCAAGTCCCACTTTCAAGCCCTTGCCCAAGGGGCGGGAGTACACCCCTGCTACAGCTGTTTCACTGCTGCCCCCACGTACTGAGGGCAAGCGCAGGACACGTAACAGGAGCCAGGATTTTCCCGCTGACCCTGAGGAAAGAATCTGGGTAGGCTCCTTGCTGACAGTACTTTCAGGTGGAACTAATAGATGGCAGGATTTGCCAAAGCCCACACAGGTGTCTCCATCCTCAGTCAGTGTGGGAGCTGGGGAAGACCATGCTAGCCTTGTGACCCTCTGCATTAACTCATTCTTATCCCTGATTCAGAACTCTGCCCTCATCTACCCATTTTCACCCCATTTGTTCTATATTCACTCTGAGCCCTCCCTGGAGTCCACTCCATGTGTTTCTCCAACAGTCATACCCTGGACTCTCCACTGGGGAACCTAATCCATTCTTTGTGACCCTGGAATAATTGGCCCAAAGGGCCCTTGGCCTTCCTTCAGCCGGATAGATTTCCCCATATGCTTGTTCATCTCTGCAGGAGTCTCCCGGAACTCAGGTTTCTGGCCTAGTAGGCCTGCGTTATTGTTTTGGTTTGGCCATAGAAGAACCTCACAGCTTGGCAGGTGTCAAGCACCTTTAGAAGACAAAACATGCTGTAAGGTGGGAAGTGATTACAGTCTGGGAATGATTCTCAGGGCAAGCTCTCTTTATTGTAAACCAGTGCAACCTTAAAGTTTTGTGAAGGGACAAGACTACCATGATCTAGTACATCCCACTGCATTTCTGGCAGACACGTAGCACAATGGCCAGCACCTTGACTCAGTACATGTTTCTTAAAGGATATTCCTGGCTTTCTTTGACAATTCCTACCACGTAGATCCATCCCACATGAGGTTCCATATGTGACAGCACGTGAAAACTCGAAAATGGGCTGTAAGGAGTGAATTCTCAAGGAGGCCAACACCAGGAGCTGCCCCAATGGGTTTCAACCTATCTGCCAGTTCCTTCCTTCTGCCACTCTGCTTGGGGCTGTTGAGTATCTATTCCTTCTAGCCAGAACTGTCACTGTTGAGCATACTGGAGGAAGATAGCAGTGCACAGACCAGAGCCTTGAGGGCCACACTAAGAGCACGGAATGAATTTGTTGGACTGCTGAGATTGCTGAGGCACTTTCTTGATACACAGGGCTCTTCGCGCCTAGGACCTGACCCAGAAACCTCCTTGTGGTGGTGAGCTGCACCCAGCTCCATAGCCTGTGGTCCCGCTGGCCCCTCGGGGCCACAGAGGCAAGGTCAATCCAAGTCTGAGGAAGCGCAAGTCCTGCCAATAGCGGTGGATGGGCTGCCTTGCTGGGGGCTCGCCACATCCAACATGCACACAGCTGTAAGAAACTCTATCCCTGGGCTCGGGTACAGTGAGTGACAGCTCCATGCTTCCTAAGTCTAAACAGGGACAGACATAGACCTGGAGGCACGGGAAGGCAGTGGCCATAAGGACGGCCAAACTACAATACTTCCAATGGGAATGGGAACAATCCGGAAAGGGGATGTGCCATTGCTTGTCCCCTCAGCCAAGAAAGGAGGTCCGCTCCCTTCCCAGCCGTCAGGCCCAGGCTAAGTGCCAATGTCTAAGCTGGGCCCTTCCAATGCCCCAGGCTTCTGAATGCCTGCATGGGGTTGACAACAACTTACCGGGGTGCCTGTGTCCAAACCTGTCACACAGTCCCGATGTTGGACTACGATCCCCAGCTGAACACCGAGGATATTCGTCTCAGAGACTATATGGGATGGACCCCAGAGAGGAACTCGTTTGAAAATAGGGTGAAAATAGATTCACCGATGTCCAGAGTGCTTCACTAGGAATCAGAATGACATGACATGGAAAACGAAGTGACCAGTGCCATCTTCTAGCAAGCTGGCCCGGTAAGGAAGAAGCAACACCTGTGGGATTTGGTGAAGGGAGCCCTTAAAAGGCTACGCGGGGGCCCTGTGACAATGTTGCCTGCAATGTTCCTTCAGAAAGAGAGGGAAAGTCCTGGCTTTGGGTCTGTTTCTGGCCCTTTCCCCTTCGAGGGCAGGGGCAGCAGTGATTCAGCTCTGGCTGTTTGGGGCTCTTGGCTGAAGCTCAAGTGGTTAGAACCCGACCGGGTCCAATCATCACTTCAGAGACCCTTTGAGCGTTCTCCAGAGTTCAAATGCATGAGCCCTCGAATCTGCAGTATGAAGGCACCTCTCTGCGCCTGGGGAGACAGGCCAGCTGGCTCCCCATGCCTGCAACGACCCGAGCTGACTAAGCACCAAGCCCCAGGGACAGAGGGGCCTGCTATCCTCTGGGATACCAGACACTGAGAGCTGTCCATTGGTTCAAGAAGTGACTGGGTATGCCACCCCAATGCTCGGACCCGGCTGTGTACCTGACACAGACCCCTGGATCCTGGCAGGTTCTAGTTTCCAAAGCGTATGTTCCTCTGAGGCTCTTGCTCTGGATGGCTCCCAAGTGGAACCTAATCTGAGGAGAGAGCAATCAAATGCAAAGAGGCACCCTGGGGACCAAGGTTCATGATTCCAGAAGAGAATGGGCTCCACTTAGAATTCAGTGCCTCCTCCTAGCTCCCGGCAAGCTGAGTGTCTGGCAAGTGACAACACCTGTGGACTGTCGTCAAAGGAAACCTCCATTGGCTACACCTGGGCCGGAGTCTGCCCTGAGAGGAGACCAGCTCCTTCTCTCAGGGTATCCGGCTGGTCCAGGGTTTCACCTGCGTGAGGGTTGGTCTGGGTGGGAGAGAAGATGCAGAGCCAGTCTCTTGGAGACAGCCTCTTATCAGGACTGCCCGAAGTTGATTCTTCCCCCAGGCTTTTTATACATGTTTTCTAAGCACGCCAAGTATACATCTTGTAAAGATTGACAGGATGAAATCACTCCAGTTTCTCAAAGTTCCTAGGAAAAAACCAATGAAAACATTCCACGCATTCAATAAACTTCACAGAATGATCTGTGTTTTAGATTCCATAGAATGTTCCAACAATCAATAGCTCAGGCTGAATAAACACTTCACATGCAGTCAGAACGTACCGATGGCCACATTCTGGTAAATATCACGGGTTCAGAGCGTAAGCACAAAGAAGACGGATATTCATGAAGGCTCTGGCGACAGTCCAAAGTTTACGTGGAAAACATGTTTTGCTCTCAAGTTGCTCCCTAGGATTATCAATCATCCACTGACCATTCTTAATGTCTTCACCCAAAACCTGCCGCAATGACCGCATCCCTGAGAGTCAGGCAGCATTCTTCAAATGTCCATTCCAAAGGGAATATACTTCGAAGTTTTAGGAGCATCTATCAGAAAGGATCTGATTTTCTTTCCATGACAATCCACACCAAGAAATCATTCGAAGCAAAATATATGTAAGAGAGCCCAGCCCAAAATTGACTTGGGGGAGAAAGACTTAAAAGGCCCATCTTGGCCTTGCAGCTCTGCAAACGAGGACTTGTCTTTCCGGTGATTTTTCCTCCACCTGGGGTGACAAGGGCTTGAACCTCAGTTCTTCAGCTCGCAGCCCTGCAGTCGAGGTCTTATGTTCGAGGCCATAAATGCTTCACCCTGGGTTCCAGGGGCTTGGGCCTCAGGCCTTCACGAAACGGTCTCCTGCACACCTGAGAGTGCCATTCTGCTGGAGGTCTGTATTCTTCCTCCAGAAACAGAGGGAAGACTGTCCTGCCCATCAGGAAATAGATGTGCCATTGATGGAGAGGCAAACGGTCCCTGCTCCCGGCTGGTTCTCAAGTGTTTGGAACCTGCACCCGATGCAGTCGTTCTTTCAAGAGACCTTTCGGTGCCGACCAGGGCCTGAGGCATAGTGTGCCTAGGGGAACCATCTGTGAGATGGAAGGAAAGAAGGTCTACCCTTCCCTGTGCTTCCCAGGGCTGGCCAAGCAAGAATTCTGCCACTGGGACTTGAGAAAGGGATGAGAAGCTTCTGGCACTGAGTGCATTTCTTCCCCTGTCCTCTGTGTCCTACAGTGGACAGTCACCAGTGGTTTTGGCGGAACGGGATTCACACTTCGGTGTTTGGAATCAGGCTCCGTGGAAGTATTCCTTGAGCAGGCAATGCACTGACTACTTCTGGCAGCGAAACCCCTGTGTGGGAACCATTTGCTTTTCCATACGAAGCCTTGTCAAGCAGCCCGGGGAAGGAGGCCTACTGGGGAACCATGAATGCCCAGCCCCACCAGGTCAGTAGCAGGGAGCTCCTGGTTCTTTGGGGATATCAGAAACGGACTGCTCTAGGCGAGCCTCGGGCTGGACAGGGAGTCGGCCACCAATCCCTGATCGTTCCTTATGGGACTGAGAGCCCTACCACGTTTCACTGTGACTCAAGACCTCTGGAGGAATCAGCTATGGAGACATCACGGCTTCAAGGCTTTCATTTCAGTAGAAAATAGGAGAAAACTCACAAGAACCCGACAAGCTCTGTTGCTCTTCTCCCTGAAATTGACAATGCTTCCTTCCGATTCTCTGGCTTTGCCAACACTCTAACGTTTCGTCTGGCACCTCCAAGTGCCCTATGTCTTTCTCTTGTCCAAATATTTCTCAAAGGCAAGGCCCGAGGGCCTTTCTGCCCACCCTAGGCCAGAGTCAGGATGCCTTGGCCGAGCTCCTCAGTCAGAATGAGGGGACATTGCTCTTAGGTGTGGCCTCGAATTCCCCACAGTGGGGACTGACTTCCAAACAGAGCAAGCGCATGCGAATGGGTACACAGAAAGCAGAAGATCTTCATGTCACATGAGCATGGGAGAATTCTGAGAACAAAGACAGAGGCCCAATCTGGCAAGCTGGCTCTTTTCTGAATGAACAAACACACGTGGGCTGCCTAACTGGGAATCATCCATGGGCTGGATGAGGGAGCACAAGGAAAGCTGAGGGCCACACGCAAGCTAGCATTACCAGTCCCCACCGCCAGGAGAGATCTGTGTGACATTCCTCAGGCACTCGTGGCTGCCCAAGCGCCAAGGAGAGGACAGAAGACAAATGCTGAAACGGATGGAGCCTCCATCAGTTGACAGTATCTTAGGAAATTACAAGGAAAAGCCATGGGCCTCATCTCCAGAACCCTATAGGCTCAGTCTCCTGGAGCCCCCAGATCAGCCTGCCCTCCCTAGCGATGTGAGGAACAAAGGCAAGAAGGAAATGGCAGAGAAAAGAGCATTTCCTGGGGTGTCTGAGTCCCTGAAGCCTCCAATTTGAACTCAGGTCAGGATGTGACAGTGCCTGTGTCCAGCCCCACAGAGCAGAGAGGCTCTGTGCTGAGAGCGCAGCCTCAGAGCCTGCTTCACATTCTGGGTCTCCCTCACTCTCTGCCCCTCTCCTGGTGCTTATTCCCTCTGTCTTGCTCTGGCTCTGGCTCTAACTATGGCTCGCTCTCTCTCTCTCTCTCTCTCTCTCTCATTCTCTCTCTCTTGTTTCCCACACACTCCCTTTCTCTGTCTGTCTCCCTGTCTCCCCTCTCTCTCCAAAAGTAAATAAACATTTCAAGCGAACAAAATGGAAGTTCCTTGTCACCTACAGCCCCTTGACAAATACTTGAGGCTGGCAGAGGAAAATGTTTCTCCAGCAACCACTAATTGCCCTTATTTAAATGCTATGCCTGGGGGCAAATCAACTCTAGCTTGACAATAGCTAGCCAGGCAGCAGTCTGGGACTCCTTAGCATGTGAAAGCCCCCTTGTGAACTTGCCAGCTGACCTTGCCTTCCCCAAACCCAAGGTTATAAGCAGGTATTCTTCACGTGGTTTTCCTCAAAGGAAGAATTCTTCTCATTCATAACAAGAATAAACCAGAAGCAACACACTGAGGCCCAAAGGTATTCAGCTCAGGTAAAATGGAGTCATACCGGGACTGCTGACTTGAGCTGCAGTACCTAGGCAAGCCTGGTTTCCTGAGAGTAAGAAGGAAACACCTGAGGGGTTGGCATGAAAGGAAACAGCAGGCACAAGAATGTCTCAGCCGCCCAGCGAACAGGGAGCTGACACGGAGGCTTTTCTTTCCAGAAAGCAAATGGATTCCTGCCGACACTGCTCAGTTCGCTCCTACGCAAGGAACTGAGCCCCGAACCCCACGTAGTGTATTCTTCTCTGTAGCTTTGACTTCTTTGTCTCACATATAGAGTAACATACGAACATGCAGTCTCAATAAGCGGTCTCACGTTACAAGGTCCTGAGGGATGCTGTCCCATATACGTGAAGCCAGGTTGCCTTGAGGGTTTTTTTCCCCTGCCTTTAGGGAGCGGACCCTACCACATTCGCCCCTTTCACGCTCAGGTCCCCTGTCTAGCCTCAAAGAGCACCATCTCACATTAGAGGTCGGTACTTTGATCACTACTTTACATGAGTGGCCGTCTTTTTTTCCTCTTTTCTATCTCTCTCTGTAAACTCTGTTCACAATGAGACTGGAGGCAGACCATACAGGCAGGGTAGCACAGCAGGCTCACATTAAGCACCCTCTGAAATGTAGGAATCGAATTCCCATGAGGCTTTGGTTCCTCCAAGAGTTGAAAACCGTCCACCAAAGAAGTCTCCGGTGTTCCACCTGTTTCCGGTCTGGACTGGGACATGAGCCCCCTTTTCTTTTTGATCTGTGATCCCGTCTGTGAGGTTTTCCTCATCATCTCTCCCTAGGCAGCAGGTGTTCAGGTTACATTTTCCACAAACACTTCTCTCAGAAGCCAGCATGGAATCTAAGGCCAAGCAAGTTTGATAGATGGCATCGGACATCTTGGTTCGTTGTTTGACTACAACCCAAAGAGCTCAGGCATTTTCATTGGTGATCATTTTTGTAGAACTCCTTGAAGTCTACTTATGTGGTTTAGCCTGGAAATGGGAGTGTAGGAGCCCCAATATACATCCACTGTCTGGAAGGCAGGGCCAGAATATTGGATTCTACGCTCGGGAGGCCATTTCTTCTCTTTTTCAGCGTGAATTTGTAAGGCACGCTGCTTTTTTGAGTCTCCCTGTCCCTTACCCTTGACCTCCCAAATGTTGTTCTCTGGCAAGTGGGAGCAGGAAGAAAGATGGACACACGTTTGCAGCACACATGACCCTGTCCAAACCGAGGGATGGACAGTACAGTGTGTTCTTTGACATACCTAGTGCAGTCCACCTGACACCTGCCATTTGATGGCTGTGTTGACAGTGTCTCAGGCCTCTCAGAGATGAGAGAAGTTACACAAGGGATGGGGACCCGACTCAAGGTGACAAGGCTTTCAGGTGGAACTTTGAGTTGGCCCTGTTTGCCAAGCCCATAGGTGTTTCTCCTTCCCAAGGCAGTGTGTGAGCTGGGCAAGGCCATGCGGGTCTTGTCACTCTCTGCGTTATGTCATTCGTATCCCTGGTTCAGAACTCTGGACCTCTGTCCACCCCTTCCCCCCCCTTTGCTCCATTGTCACTCTGAGCCCTCCCTGGAGTCCACTCCGCGTGTTTATCGTACAGTCGTAGCCTGGGCTCTTCCCTGGGGATCCTGCTGCATTCGTTGTGAGCGTGGCATATGTTGGGCAAAGAGCCCCTGGCTCTTCAGCAGGATAGTTTTCCCTGTAAGTTGTTCATCTCTGCAGGAGTCCCCCAGAACTCAGGTTTCTGGCCCCAGCAGGCCTGTGTTGTTTTCGTTTGGCCATGGAAGATACTCAGAGTTTCTCTCGTTTCGAGCCCCTTGAAAGACAAGAATAACAGTCAGTTGGGAAGATATTCCAGTATGTGAAAGATGCTCAGGGCAAGATCTCTTTCTTGGAAACCAGTGCAACCTGAAGGGTATGTGAAGGGACAAGGTGACCCTGCTCTAGTAGTTCCCTCTGCATTTCTTGCAGACATATTGCACACTGGCCAGCATGTTGACTCAGTCCATCCTTCCTCTAGGTGATTCCTGGCATTCTCTGACACATGTCACCACCCATTTCCATTCCACGTGAGGGCACACGGGTGAGGGCACTTGCGTCGTCCAATCCTGGGCCGAGAGGAGTGAACTGCTAAGGAGGCCAACACCAGGTGCTGCCCCAATGGGTTCCACCCTCTCTGCCAGTCCGTGCCTTCTGCCACTGTGCTCGGGGCTGTCGTGGACCTAGTCCTGCCAGCCTGCACCGTCACCGTTGCTACAGTCGAGTATGCTGAAGGAGGACAACACTGCCAAAGGCATGCTGGCCATACCGAGACCACGGAACGGATTTGCTGAGGCACTGAGTTTGCCGAGGCACTGCCTTGATGCGCAGGACTGTTCGCGCCTAGGCGCCTGACCCAGAAACCTCCTCGTGGTGGTCAGCTGAACCCAGCCCCAATGCCTGTGGTCCCGCTGGCACCTCGTGGCCACACATGCAGGGTCAATCCAAGTGTGAGCAAGCGCAAGTCCTGCCAATGGCAGAGGCTGGGCTGCCTTGCTTGGGGCCCGCCACATGCAACATGGACAGGCCTGTGGGAAAATCTATCCTTGGGCACGGGTATAGTGAGTGACAGCTCCATGCTTCCTAAGTCTAAACGGGGACAGACTTAGACCTCGAGACATGGGAAGGCAGTGGCCCTAAGGACGGCCAAGCTACAATCCTTCCAATGGGAATGGGAACAATCCGGAAAGGGGATGTATCATTGCATGTCCCCTCAGCCGAGAAAGGAGGTCAGCTCCCTTGCCAGCCGTCGGGCCCAGGCTAAGTGCCATAGTCTAAGCTGGGCCCTTCCAATGCCCCAGGCTTCTGAATGCCTGCATGGGGTTGACAACAACTTACCGGGGTGCCTGTCACCGAACCTGTCACACAGTCCCGATGTTGGCATACGATCCCCAGCGGAACACCGAGGATCTTCTTCTCAGAGTCTATATGGGCTGGACCCCAGAGAGGAACTCGTTTGAAAATAGGCTGAAAGTAGATTCGCCGAGGGCCAGAATGCTTCACTAGCATTCCGAAAGACATGACATGGAAAACGAAGTGACTAGTGCCATCTCCTAGCAAGCTGGCCCCCTCAGGTGTAAGCAACACCTGTGGGATTTTTGAAGGGAGCCCTTAACAGGCTACACGGGGGTCCTGTGACCAAGTGGCCTGCGTTCTTCCTTCAGAAAGAGAGGGAAAGTCCTGGCTTTGGGTCTGTTTCTGGCCCTTTCCCCTTCGAGGGCAGGGGCAGCAGTGATTCAGCTCTGGCTGTTTGGGGCTCTTGGCTGAAGCTCAAGTGGTTAGAACCCGACCGGGTCCAATCATCACTTCAGAGACCCTTTGAGCGTTCTCCAGAGTTCAAATGCATGAGCCCTCGAATCTGCAGTATGAAGGCACCTCTCTGCGCCTGGGGAGACAGGCCAGCTGGCTCCCCATGCCTGCAACGACCCGAGCTGACTAAGCACCAAGCCCCAGGGACAGAGGGGCCTGCTATCCTCTGGGATACCAGACACTGAGAGCTGTCCATTGGTTCAAGAAGTGACTGGGTATGCCACCCCAATGCTCGGACCCGGCTGTGTACCTGACACAGACCCCTGGATCCTGGCAGGTTCTAGTTTCCAAAGCGTATGTTCCTCTGAGGCTCTTGCTCTGGATGGCTCCCAAGTGGAACCTAATCTGAGGAGAGAGCAATCAAATGCAAAGAGGCACCCTGGGGACCAAGGTTCATGATTCCAGAAGAGAATGGGCTCCACTTAGAATTCAGTGCCTCCTCCTAGCTCCCGGCAAGCTGAGTGTCTGGCAAGTGACAACACCTGTGGACTGTCGTCAAAGGAAACCTCCATTGGCTACACCTGGGCCGGAGTCTGCCCTGAGAGGAGACCAGCTCCTTCTCTCAGGGTATCCGGCTGGTCCAGGGTTTCACCTGCGTGAGGGTTGGTCTGGGTGGGAGAGAAGATGCAGAGCCAGTCTCTTGGAGACAGCCTCTTATCAGGACTGCCCGAAGTTGATTCTTCCCCAGGCTTTTTATACATGTTTTCTAAGCACGCCAAGTATACATCTTGTAAAGATTGACAGGATGAAATCACTCCAGTTTCTCAAAGTTCCTAGGAAAAAACCAATGAAAACATTCCACGCATTCAATAAAACTTCACAGAATGATCTGTGTTTTAGATTCCATAGAATGTTCCAACAATCAATAGCTCAGGCTGAATAAACACTTCACATGCAGTCAGAACGTACCGATGGCCACATTCTGGTAAATATCACGGGTTCAGAGCGTAAGCACAAAGAAGACGGATATTCATGAAGGCTCTGGCGACAGTCCAAAGTTTACGTGGAAAACATGTTTTGCTCTCAAGTTGCTCCCTAGGATTATCAATCATCCACTGACCATTCTTAATGTCTTCACCCAAAACCTGCCGCAATGACCGCATCCCTGAGAGTCAGGCAGCATTCTTCAAATGTCCATTCCAAAGGGAATATACTTCGAAGTTTTAGGAGCATCTCTCAGAAAGGATCTGATTTTCCTTCCATGACAATCCACACCAAGAAATCATTCGAAGCAAAATATATGTAAGAGAGCCCAGCCCAAAATTGACTTGGGGGAGAAAGACTTAAAAGGCCCATCTTGGCCTTGCAGCTCTGCAAACGAGGACTTGTCTTTCCGGTGATTTTTCCTCCACCTGGGGTGACAAGGGCTTGAACCTCAGTTCTTCAGCTCGCAGCCCTGCAGTCGAGGTCTTATGTTCGAGGCCATAAATGCTTCACCCTGGGTTCCAGGGGCTTGGGCCTCAGGCCTTCACGAAACGGTCTCCTGCACACCTGAGAGTGCCATTCTGCTGGAGGTCTGTATTCTTCCTCCAGAAACAGAGGGAAGACTGTCCTGCCCATCAGGAAATAGATGTGCCATTGATGGAGAGGCAAACGGTCCCTGCTCCCGGCTGGTTCTCAAGTGTTTGGAACCTGCACCCGATGCAGTCGTTCTTTCAAGAGACCTTTCGGTGCCGACCAGGGCCTGAGGCATAGTGTGCCTAGGGGAACCATCTGTGAGATGGAAGGAAAGAAGGTCTACCCTTCCCTGTGCTTCCCAGGGCTGGCCAAGCAAGAATTCTGCCATCGGGACTTGAGAAAGGGATGAGAAGCTTCTGGCACTGAGTGCATTTCTTCCCCTGACCTACAGTGGACAGTCACCAGTGGTTTTGGCGGAACGGGATTCACACTTCGGTGTTTGGAATCAGGCTCCGTGGAAGTATTCCTTGAGCAGGCAATGCACTGACTACTTCTGGCAGCGAAACCCCTGTGTGGGAACCATTTGCTTTTCCATACGAAGCCTTGTCAAGCAGCCCGGGGAAGGAGGCCTACTGGGGAACCATGAATGCCCAGCCCCACCAGGTCAGTAGCAGGGAGCTCCTGGTTCTTTGGGGATATCAGAAACGGACTGCTCTAGGCGAGCCTCGGGCTGGACAGGGAGTCGGCCACCAATCCCTGATCGTTCCTTATGGGACTAAGAGCCCTACCACGTTTCACTGTGACTCAAGACCTCTGGAGGAAGCAGCTATGGAGACATCACGGCTTCAAGGCTTTCATTTCAGTAGAAAATAGGAGAAAACTCACAAGAACCCGACAAGCTCTGTTGCTCTTCTCCCTGAAATTGACAATGCTTCCTTCCGATTCTCTGGCTTTGCCAACACTCTAACGTTTCGTCTGGCACCTCCAAGTGCCCTATGTCTTTCTCTTGTCCAAATATTTCTCAAAGGCAAGGCCCTCGGGCCTTTCTGCCCACCCTAGGCCAGAGTCAGGATGCCTTGGCCGAGCTCCTCAGTCAGAATGAGGGGACATTGCTCTTAGGTGTGGCCTCGAATTCCCCACAGTGGGGACTGACTTCCAAACAGAGCAAGCGCATGCGAATGGGTACACAGAAAGCAGAAGATCTTCATGTCACATGAGCATGGGAGAATTCTGAGAACAAAGACAGAGGCCCAATCTGGCAAGCTGGCTCTTTTCTGAATGAACAAACACACGTGGGCTGCCTAACTGGGAATCATCCATGTGCTGGATGAGGGAGCACAAGGAAAGCTGAGGGCCACACGCAAGCTAGCATTACCAGTCCCCACCGCCAGGAGAGATCTGTGTGACATTCCTCAGGCACTCGTGGCTGCCCAAGCGCCAAGGAGAGGACAGAAGACAAATGCTGAAACTGATGGAGCCTCCATCAGTTGACAGTATCTTAGGAAATGACAAGGAAAAGCCATGGGCCTCATCTCCAGAACCCTATAGGCTCAGTCTCCTGGAGCCCCCCAGATCAGCCTGCCCTCCCTAGCGATGTGAGGAACAAAGGCAAGAAGGAAATGGCAGAGAAAAGAGCATTTCCTGGGGTGTCTGAGTCCCTGAAGCCTCCAATTTGAACTCAGGTCAGGATGTGACAGTGCCTGTGGTCCAGCCCCACAGAGCAGAGAGGCTCTGTGCTGAGAGCGCAGCCTCAGAGCCTGCTTCACATTCTGGGTCTCCCTCACTCTCTGCCCCTCTCCTGGTGCTTATTCCCTCTGTCTTGCTCTGGCTCTGGCTCTAACTATGGCTCGCTCTCTCTCTCTCTCTCTCTCTCTCCTCATTCTCTCTCTCTTGTTTCCCACACACTCCCTTTCTCTGTCTGTCTCCCTGTCTCCCCCTCTCTCCAAAAGTAAATAAACATTTCAAGCGAACAAAATGTAAGTTCCTTGTCACCTACAGCCCCTTGACAAATACTTGAGGCTGGCAGAGGAAAATGTTTCTCCAGCAACCACTAATTGCCCTTATTTAAATGCTATGCCTGGGGGCAAATCAACTCTAGCTTGACAATAGCTAGCCAGGCAGCAGTCTGGGACTCCTTAGCATGTGAAAGCCCCCTTGTGAACTTGCCAGCTGACCTTGCA
>JAINVK010000157.1:0-73151 GCA_030068075.1 Paguma larvata
ATGGTGGGCAAAGAGCCTAGGGTGCTGCAGCCTCTTACATGGCCCTCAGCTTTGACTGCACACCTCCCAAGGTGGGCTTTCATTGAACCTGCGGTGGGTCCTGGCCCTCAACTTCATGCTTCAGGGAGGATGTCGATTCTAAAATTCCCCGTAATGATTCACTCCCTGGAGCCCAGGCTGGCAAGCTCCCTCCAGGTCAGATCGGACACCACCGCAATGACCTGCCCCCTCCACTTGAGGTCCCACCACGACCGAGGTGGAGGAAGAGACGGTTGACAGGGGCATGTGGCCCTGAGAGGCCTCTCCCCGCTCAGGATCTCATCTATCAATTGCAAGAGCTTTTTAAGACCTCCATCTGGGCCATCTCACATCCTGTTCCCCTCCTGAGTCGGGGAGCAGTGCGGGATCTGCTGCCCCGAATCCATGTACACAGGGCACGTGAGGGGGCCGGGGGACGGCACGAGACACCTGTGTGGATACGTCCATCCAGACGCTCACACACCACACATGCACACGCAAACCACCGCACAGAACACATTTGTGACATACCACACACACTATGCCACACATGCCCAACACCCCACACCACAGTCACACAGGGTTTTCTGGACTCCTTTATCCTTCATGACCTTTCTGTGCTATTTCCTTGCCCCTGAGACGCTCTCTCCACTCGCACTAATGGCCCTCTCTTGCCTTCAAGCCCCTTTCTGGTGTCAGTCCCTATACGACCTCCCTAAAACCTTCACCAGATCCGAGCTGGCCCTCATCTACTCCTTGCAAACTTTCGGGTCTGATCCTCCAAACTCAATTGCAAGAGCTTTCTAAGACCTCCATCTGGCCATCTCCTCCTGTTCCCTCCTGAGTCGGGGGGGCTGTGAGGGATCTGCTGCCCCCGAATCCATGTGCCCAGGGCACGTGAGGGGGCCGGGAGTCAGCACGAGACACCTGTGCGGACACGTCCATCCAGACGCTCACACAGCACACATACACACGACCACCCACACTAGAACAGATTGTGACATACCACACACACATACGCCACACACGCCCAACACACCCCCACCACAGGCAGAAAGGGTCTCTGGACTCCTTTCTCCTTCATGACTTTCTGTGCTATTTCGTAGGCCTGGAGCCGCCTCTCCACAATCGCTAAAGAACACTCTCTTGCCTTCAAGCCCATTCTGGGTCAGTCCCTAGATGACCTCCCTAACTCCCCACCAGATCTGAGCTGGGCCCGCATCTACTCCTTCCCAAACTGTCAGGAATGGTCCTCCAGACTCATGCCGAGGGAAGGGAGCCCCATGGTCTCCTTCCTATGCCCACTTGGTGGGTCCAGGTTCCCCTCTCAGCCCAAGCTCTGTTCTTGAGTTTCGTGTTCCCTCATTCCTAATGCTCAATCCCTGTTTTGGTGAGTGTGTTGGTCCCGCGCTGCTCCCACAAGGCCAAGTCACCTCCACGTCCCACCAAGAGCATGGCCGACCGAGGCAGCTCTTCGCGGAGGCTGCCGCACTGGCCCGGGGTCGCTGTGGACACCGCAGACCCTGCCACCTCCGGGGGCGTGGGAATGATGGAAGCTGCCACGCCACACGACGCCAAGCTCCTGGAACAAGGCGTCCTGGCGCACCTCCCTGTTCCTATCACAGCCTGGTCGTGACCTTCTGAATCCCGAATCCCGACCTGACAGTGCCCCGAATCTCTGTTTTGTTCTGTGTCCTGCTTGGGATGCGCAGAGTTTGCACTCCGAGTTCTCCGGTCACAGGAGAAGAAGGAGACACGTACCGCACGGGAGACAGAACCCGCTCACTACCTTCCTGGTCACACTCTAGGCAGGATAGAAAGCCCCAGACTTGGGCCTAACTGAGGAGCAACAAAACGTTGCTATTGCAGCAATGGAATCCAGCCTGCCTCATAATCCCAGGCCGCCCCCCGCCCCACCCGGGGGCCCCCGCAGCCAACTGGCAGGCAGGTGTGCAAAGAGCGTAAGGGTGCTGCAGGCCACCTACGTGGCCCTCAGCTTTGACCACAATACCTACCAAGGTCTACTTTCACTGAACTCGCAGTAGTGGGTGTTGGCCCTCACCTTCCTGTTTCATGCAAGATGTCGATCCCAAAGTTCCCGTGATGATGCACCCACTGGGAGCCCAGGCTGGCACGCTCCCTCCAGTCAGGACGGACACCACCGCCCTAGCCTACCCCCTCCCTCGGATGTACCAACTAGGCCGAGGAGGTGGAGGAAGAGACGGTTGAGAGGGGCATGTGCCCTGAGAGGCCTCTCCCACTCAGGATTTCATCTATCAATTGCAAGAGCTTTCCAAGGCCTCCATCTGGCCATCTCACATCCTGTTCCCCTCCTGAGTCGGGGGGCAGTGAGGGATCTGCCGCCCCGAATCCATGTGCCCAGGGCACGTGAGGGGCCGGGGGTCGGCACGAGACACCTGTGTGGACACGTCCGATCCAGAAGCTCACACACCACACATGCACACGCAACCCATCGCACAGAAACATTTCTGACATACCACACACATACACCACAAACGCCAACACACCCACACCTCAGGCACACACAACAAAAGCACACACACCACAGGCACACAGGTTTTCCGGAATACTTTCTCCTTCATAACCTTTCTGTGCTATTTCGTTGGCCCGTAGCCGCCTCTCCACTCACCGCTAATGGCCTTCTGTTGCCTTTCAAGACCCTGCTGGTGTCAGTCTCTACACGACCTCCCTAAAACCCCCACCAGATCCGAGCTGGACCCGCGTATACGCCTTCCCAACTGCCGGACTGGTCCTCCAGACTCTGGCCGAGGGAAGGGAGACCACTCCCTTCTGGGCCCACTTGGTGGGGTCTGGGTCCCCTCTCACCCCAAGCGCATTCCTAACGTTCGTGTTCCGTCATCCCTAAGGGTTCAGTCCCCGTTTATATGAGATGTGTTGGTCCCGCGCTGCTCCCACAAGGCCACCGTCACTCCACGTCCCCACCACGAGCATGGCCGACTCGAGGAGCTCTGCGCGGAGGTTGCCTCTCTGGCCCGGGGTCGCTGTGGACACGCAGACTCTGCCGCCTGCGGGGGCCGTCGGAATGATGGAAGCCGCCACGCCACACGACGCCAAGCTCCCTGGAACAGGGTGTCCTGGGCGCACCTCCCTGTTCCTATCACAGCCTGGCAACGTTACATTCTGAACCCCGAAACCGTACCTGACAGTGCCCCGAATCTCTGTTTTGTTCTGTGTCCTTCTTGGGTTGCGCAGAGGTTACGCTTCCGAGTTCTCCGGTCACAAGAGAAGAAGGAGACACGTACTGCACGGGAGACAGAAACCGCTCCACTACATTCCTGGTCACACTCCAGGCAGGATAGAAAGCCAAAGGCTTGGGCCTTACTGAGGAGCAACAAAACGTTGCTATGGTAGGAATGGGGTCCAGCTTGCCTCATAAGGCCGGGGCCGCCACCCGCCCCACCCGGCCCCCACAGCCAACTGGCAGGCAGGGTGGGCAAAGAGCCTAAGGGCGCTGCAGGCACCTACGTGGACCTCAGCTTTGACTGAAACACCTCCCAAGGTGGCCTTTCAGTGAATCCGCGGTGGTCCTGGCCCTCAACTTCCTGCTTCACGCAGGATGTCGATCCCAAAGTTCCCCGTGCTGATGCACCCACTGGGAGCCCAGGCTGGCACGCTCCCTCCAGGTCAGTCGGACACCAACGCCCTGAGCCTGTCCCCTCCCTCGGAGTTCCCACCAAGGCCGAGGTGGAGAAAGAGGCGGGGTTGAGGGTCATGTAGCCCTGAGGGGCCTCTCCCCGCTCATGGTCTCAACTATCAAGTGCAGGAGCTTTCCAAGGCCCCCATTTGGCCATCTCGCATCCTGTTCCCCTCCTGAGTCCGGGAGCAGGGAGGGATCTGCTGCCACAAAAACCACGTG
Source organism: Paguma larvata (assembly GCA_030068075.1). Classification (NCBI taxonomy): domain Eukaryota; kingdom Metazoa; phylum Chordata; class Mammalia; order Carnivora; family Viverridae; genus Paguma; species Paguma larvata. The sequence continues at coordinate 3,917 of JAINVK010000157.1, forward strand.
CCCAGGGGACGTGTGGGTGAGCCGCATGAGACACCTGTGCGGACACGTCCATCCACACGCTCACACACCACACATGCACACGCAACCCACCACACAGAACACATTTGTGACATACCACACACACATACACCACACATGCACAACACCCACACCACAGGCACACACAGCACAAACACACATACCACAGGCACACATGTTTTCTGGAATCCTTTCTCCTTCATAACATTTAGGTGCTATTTCGATGGACTGGAGCCGCCTCTCCACGCACCGCTAATGGCCCTCTGTTGCCTTTCAAGACCCTGCTGGTTTCAGTCTCTAGACGACCTCCCTAAACCCCCAACAGATCCGAGCTGGGCCCGCGTCTGCTCCTTCCCAAACTGCCGGACTGGTCCTCCCGACTCAGGCCGAGGGAAGGGAGATCACTCCCTTCTGGGCCCACTTGGTGGGGCCTGGGTTCCCTCTCAGCCCAAGCTCGGTTCCTGACGTTCGTGTTCCATCATCCCCAAGGGTTGAGTCCCTGTTTTGGTGAGATGTGTTTGTGCCGTGCTGCTCCCAGAAGGCCACCGTCATCCACGTCCCAAACACGAACATGGCCGACTCGAGGGAGCTCTGCGCGGAGGCTGCGCAGTGGCCCGTTGTGGCTGTGGACATCGCCAACCCTGCCGCCTGCCGGGGCCGTCGGAAGGGATGGTGCCGCCATGTCACACCACGCCAAGCTCCCTGGAACAGGGCGCCCTGGACACACCTGCGTGTTCCTATCACAGACTGGCAAACGTGACCTTCTGAACCACATCACCGGTCCTGATAGCGCCCCGAATCACTGTTTTGTTCTGTGTCCTGCTTGGGATGCGCAGAGGTTACACTTCTGAGTTCTCTGGTCACAGGAGAAGAAGGAGACACCTACCACCACGGGAGACAGAAACCGCTCCACTACCTTCCTGGTCACACTCAAGGCAGGATAGAATGTAGCAGGCTTGGGCCTAACAGAGGAGCAAGAAATCGTTGCTATGGCAGCAATGGAGTCCAGCCTGCCTCATAAAACCAGGGCCCCCCGCCCCACCCGGGGGCCACCGCAGCCAACTGGCAGGCAGGGTGGGCAAAGAGCCTAAGGGTGCTACAGGCCACCTACGTGGGCCTTAGCTTTGACCACAATACCTACCAAGGTGGACTTTCAGTGAACCCGCAGTGGGTCCTGGCCCTCAACTTCCTGCTTCACGCAGGATGACGATCCTAAAGTTCCCCGTGTGATGCACCCACTGGGAGCCCAGGCTGGCACGCTCCCTCCAGGTCAGGTCGGACACCAATGGCCTGAGCCTGCCCCCTCCCTCGGAGATCCCACCAAGGCGGAGGTGGAGGATGAGGCGGGGGTGAGGGGCATGTGGCCATGTGGGGCCTCTCCCCGCTCAGGGTCTCAACTATCAAGTGCAGGAAGTTTCCAAGGCCCCCTTTTGGCCATCTCACATCCTATTCCCCTCCTGAGTCGGGGGACTGTGAGGGATCTGATGCCACAAAAACGACATGCCCAGGGCACGTGTGGGTGGTCCGCACGAGACACCTGTGCGGACACGTGAATCCACACGCTCACACACCACACATGCACACGCAACCCACCACACAGAACACATTTCTGACATATACACACACATACATCACACACGCGCAACACACCCACACCACAGGCACACACACCAAATCACACACACCACAGCACACAGGGTTTTCTGGACTCCTTTCTCCTTCATGACCTTTTGTGCTATTTCCTTGCCCTGAGCCGCCTCTCCACCCCACGCTAATGCCCTCTCTTGCCTTTCAAGCCCGAGCTGGTGTCAGTCTCTAGACGACCTCACTAACACCCCCACCATATCCGAGCTGGGCCCGCGTCTGCTCCTTCTACAACTGCCACAACTGGCCCTCCAGACTCAGGCCGAGGGGAAGGGAGACCATTCCCTCCTGGGCCCACTTGGTGGGGCCTGGGTCCCCTCTCAGCCAAGCTCGGTTCCTGACGTTTGTGTCCGTCATCCCTAAGGGTTCAGTCCTGTTTTGGTGAGATGTGTTGACCCGTGCTGCTCCCACAAGGCCACCGTCACCTCCTCGTCCCCACCACGAACATGGCCGATTCGAGGGAGATCTGCGCGGAGGAAGCCGCACTGGCCCGGTGTGGCTGCGGACACCGCAGACACTGCCCCCTGCTGGGCCGTCGGAAGGATGGATGCCGCCACGTCACACCACGCAAGCTCCCTGGAACAGGGCGCCTGGGCACACCTGAGTGTTCCTATCACAGCCTGGAAACGAGACATTCTGAACCCCGTCACCAGTCCTGATAGCGTCCCGCATCACTGTTTTGTTCAGTGTCCTGCTTGGGATGCGGATAGGTTACGCTTCTGAGTTCTCCGGTCACAGGAGAAGAAGGAGACACCTACCACCACCGAGACAGTAACCGCACCACTACTCCTTCCTGGTCACACTGCAGGCAGGATAGAATGTCGCAGGCTTGGGCCTAACTGAGGGCAACAAATCGTTGCAATGGCAGCAATGGTGTCCAGCCTGCCTCAAAAAGCCGGGGCCGCCCCCCTCTACCCCGCAGGCCCACGTAGCCAACTGGCAGGCATGGTGGGCAAAGAGCCTAGGAGTGCTGCAGCCTCTTACGTGGCCCTCAGCTTTGACTGCAACACCTCCTAGGTGGCCTTTCATTGAACCTGCGGTGGGTCCTGGCCCTCAACTTCCTGCTTCAGGGAGGATGTCGATTCTAAAATTCCCCGTGATGATTCACTCCCTGGGAGCCCAGGCTGGCAAGCTCCCTCCAGGTCAGATCGACACCACCGCAATGAGCCTGCCCCCTCCCTTGGAGGTCCACCAAGGCCCAGGTGGAGGAAGAGACGGTTGAGAGGGGCATGTGGCCCTGAGAGGCCTCTCCCCGCTCAGGATCTCATCTATCAATTGCAAGAGCTTTCCAAGACCTCCATCTGGCATCTCACATTCCTGTTCCCCTCCTGAGTCGGGGAGCAGTGAGGGATCTGCTGCCCCCGAATCCATGTTCCAGGGCATGTGTGGGGGCCGGGGGTTTGGCACGAGACACCTGTGTGGACACGTGCCATCCAGACGCTCACACACCACACCTATGCACACGCAGCCCACCGCACAGAACACATTTGTGACATACCACACACTTCATACACCACACACGCCCAACACACCCACACCACAGTCACACAGGGTTTCTGGACTCCTTTATCCTCATGACCTTTCTGTGCTATTCCTTGCCTGAGACGCCTCTCCACTCGCGTAATGGCCCTCTCTTGCCTTTTCAAGCCCCTTCTGGTGTCAATCCCTAGACGACCTCCCTAAAACCTTCACCAGATCCGAGCTGGGCCTGCATCAACTCCTTGCAAACTGTCGAGTCTGGTCCTCCAAACTCATTGCCGAGGGAAGGAGCCCCATGGTTTCCCGCCTGGGCCCAGCTTGGTGGGCTGGTCCGCTCTAAGCCGAAGCTCGTTCCTGACGTTCGTGTTTCGTCATCCCTACGGGTTCAGTCCCTGTTTTGGTGAGATATGTTGGTCCCGCGCTGCTCCCACAAGGCCAACGTCACCTCCACGTCCCCACCACGAGCATGGCAGCTCGAGGCAGCTCTGCGCGGAGGCTGCCGCACTGGCCCGGGGTCGCTGTGGACACCGCAGTCCCTGCCGCCTGCTGGGGCCGTCGGAAGGAAGGACGTCGCCCCGCCACACCGACGCCAAGCTCCCTGGAACAGGGCGGCCCTGGGCGCACCTTCTTGTTCTATCACAGCCTGGCAAACGTGACCTTCTGACCCCGACACCGGTCCTGACAGTGCCCTGAATCTCTGTTTTGTTCTGTGTCCTGCTCGGGATGCGCAGAGGTTATGCTTCCGATCTCTCCGGTCACAGGGAAAGCAGGAGACACCTACCTCCACGGGAGACAGACACCGCTCCACTATCTTCCTGGTCACACTCCAGCAGGATAGAAAGCCTTTGCTCAGGCCTAACTGAGGAGCAACAAAACCCGTTTCTATGGCAGCAATTGAGTCCAGCGTGCCTCAAAAAGCCGAGCCGCCCCCCTCACCCGGAGGCCCCCGCAGCCAACTGACGGGCAGGTGGCAAAGAGCCTAGGGGTGCTGCGGGGCAGCTTTGACCTGCAACACTTCCCAAGGTGATCTTTCATTGAACCCAGTGGTGGTGTTAGGGAAACTCGGGATTCCAAAAGACTAGGATCAAATCAATTAGGATCCACCCCTCAATAGACCGCCCTGACCAATTAATCAGATTCCATTCTCACCAGACCAGCTGGGACCAATCCTTAGAGCACCCAGATCCACCCTAATAGAGACACCTGTTTCCTGCCTTGAAAGCTAGAGACACCTGTTTCCCGCCTTGGAAGGGAACAGGACCCTGACCTCAGCCAATCGTCTAGGCCCATGACCATCACCCTTCCCACTACTCCTTTAAAACTCTTGCACCTTGGGAAACTCTCTCTCTCTCTCGACCCACTGCTGCGTCGGTGCGGTAGGAGATTGAACTCGAGCTAGCTCGATTAAAGGCTCTTTGTTCTTGCATCGGACTCGGCTCTCTGGTGGTTCTTGGGGTCCCCGAATTCTGGGCATAAGATATGGGGGCTCGTCCGGGATACCCCAAAACCCCCGAGGGACTCCCGACCCGAAGAGCCTGACTGACCGTGGTCAATGTCTGTCTGTTGTCAGTCTCTTCTGTGTGAGCCCATTTTCTGAAGGACCGGCAATGGACCTAGGCGGACGCGCTGGAGGGTCGCTGGTGGGAGTGTAGGAGACGTCCCTCACCCCGTCTGGAGGTTTCCGCCAAGAGTCTGAAGGGGCTGCATGCGAGGGAAGCCGTCGGGAGGTTTCGCCAAGGGCCTGAAGGGGCTGCTTGCGAAGGAAGCCGTCGGGAGGTTTCCGCCAAGGGCCTGAAGGGCTGCTTGCGAGGGAAGCCGTCGGGATTGTTTCTAGGGGCCCTCTGTTTGTCTGTTTTTGTGTGTGTCATTTTGTGGAGCATTGTGTGGCGGACTCAAACTAATCCAAAGTTTTTAGAAAAACTGGCAGGGCTTATTGATTTACTAGATTCTATTCTCTTTACCCATCAGCCCATATGGGATACTGCCAGCAGCTTTTGCAGGTCCTGTTCACGATTAAGGAGAGGAAAAGAATCCTCAATGAGGCCTAAAAACAAGTTCCAGGTGCAGACGGGAATCCCTCCACCAACTAGGCACAGATAGATAACTCATTCCCCTTAACTCGGCCCGAGTGGGATTTTAATACGGTAGGCAGTAAGGAGAGGCTCCGGGTCTACCGCCAGACTCTAATGGCGGGTCTCCGAATGGCTACTAGAAAGCCAACCAATCTGGCCAAGGTGGGGGAACATACAACAAAGAAAGGATGAGTCCCTGACAGCCTTTTTGGAATGAATCATGGAGGTGTTCTGTGCCTGTACCCCTATGGATCCAGAGGCTCTGGAAAGCAAGGCAGTTGCTATCATGGCCTTTGTAAATCAATCGGCCGCAGACATCAGAAGGAAATGACAGAAAATATACAGACTGGGAGAAAAAAAGTCTGTAGGATTTGCTGGTAAGAGCCGAAAAGTATACAACAACTGGGAGCCTCCTGAGGATAGGCAGGCTCACACCATGGAGGCTGCCAGCAGCAAACAGACACGAGACCTGGTCAGAATACTACTAGCTACCATTGCCGACCATCCTGAGGAAGGAGACCGTCGTCTCTGGCAACTGGCTGATGACTCAAAAGGAGGTAAAGGAACCACCAGAGGTGGGGGGAAGCAGAGGCTGCAGAAAGATCAGTGTGCATGCTGCAAGGAGATAGGGCATTGGGCCCAAGAATGTCCGAGGGGGTCGCTGGGAAGAAAGCAAGGCTAATCGAGTGAAAATCTTAGAGCTATGTAACTAAGTGATTAGGGAGTCGGGGTTCGGACCCTCTCCCGAGCCCTGAGTAACTCTTAAAGCGGAGGGGACCCCTGTTGACTTCCTTGTCGACATCGGAGCACAGTATTCAGTCCTCCACATCCCACGAGGAAAGTTAGCCAGCGAAAAGTCCTGGATACTTTCAGAAAAGGGGGGGCCTCAGGTCACCGATGGCAAGGGCCACCCCATCCAGGTCCGAATCATTAAACTGGAGGATGGACTTTAAGACCACGTAAAAGTCTTTTGTCCACCCCGTGTGCTTCAGGCTGCCTTCAGGCTGCTTTAATCTGCCTTAAAGCCTCTAGGCCTCTGTGCCCGTTCTGTCCTCCCTTCCTCCTCTTCCCTTTTCTGCAACCGCCTAGGTGGAGCCTAGGTCTCTGCCTCTTCAATGCCTCAGGTAGCATTCTGCTCCCCACCCCTACATTGTTGTAAGGAAACAAACAAACAAACGCCTTTTTAAATGTCCTCACTGTTTCCACAAAGAAAATATGAATGGGATTTCAAAAGAACACTGGTATAAAGTTAAAATTCTGCTTTTCTCTCCATTTAAAACAAGTTTTCTTGGACTGTTCAGCTCCTGAAAAGATAATGTAAACAAAGATTTTTTTTCTCTTTCTAAGGGAAAACCAAAGTTTTGGGTTTCATCGTTATTGGGTCTTTGATTGCACGGTGAAAACTTCTCAATGTTAAAGGAGCTAGGTTTTAATAGCAGCCATATGATTCTATACATTGGCCGTTGGGATCTTTTACTCCCACCTCGGTCAAATAAATAGGAATTTTATGGATCTGTCTCTAAAGTTATCAGTATTAAATGTGAAACTTTGTTCTACTGAGGTTTACTGAAGGTCAAGCAAGCTCATGTTATCTTTGTTCCAATATGTTAGCAAAGGAAGCCTGAAAGTGATGGTCAACTTTGTCTGCCTTGGGGTTTGCCGTGGGTAAATGCTGGGATAGCTTTCAGGGTTCTTGGTAACCTAAAGTGTTGAAAGTTTGGCTTGCGTGAGAACTTGAGACTAATTCATTGACCATATAATGATAAAAGCTGAAACACTAATTACTTGATGTAGATTTGTGCTTTGGACCTGTTGCAAAAATCTAAGGACACTGGGAACTGTTGAAAAACATACGTTATGCTTAATGGATTCATAAGGTTGCTATCTAACAAATTCTGATATAACAGAGTTCACAATTGGTTACTACTTAGTTTTCACTGAAGACTAATGTTTCTAGCAGTTAAAGTTCTGGGGAGTGTAAGACTGAGGGATATAAGGAAAACAACTCTGTATGTAAGAATGTAGGAGATGTGAAAGAAGGATATAAGAAATAGAAATATGCTTTTGCTGAAGGTAAAAAGTAATATTGTTCTAAATCAGACTGGTTATTTGGAAAGAAATGGCTTTGGACAAAATCTAAATGCCAAAGACAAGTTGTAGAAGGTTCGTGAAGGAAAAATCTTTCAAAAGGGGTATTTTATGTGTGGTCAGGACGGACTATGGTTAAAGACATAGATTTTAAAACTACACAGGATTAGGATTAAAATTTCTCCTCCTTTGATCCAGAGACTGGGAAAATGTTGGCAATATTCTTGATAGCCTCCCTTTTTCTGTGGCTGTTCCAAATGTTTTCTCACTGTTCCCCTAGATCGGGAAGATTGTCCTGGATTTGCCTTTGGCCTGCCTTCTGAGAACGTTAAGCAGTCTTCTCAGAGGTGTCAATGGAAAATTTTGCCTTAGGGCATGAAAAATAGACCCACCCTATGGCAAGGGGTTTGTGGATCAAGCCTTAAGACCAGTTTGGTTTTGCAGGCCTTTAATGAGGCTTAATATGAGGCACCTTTAAATGGTTACATCTGCCCTTTATACCTAGAAAGATAGTTCCATCTTATTCGGCACAGCTGGCTACTTACTACCAAAGGGGACAAACCTTGTAATTGCCTATAGCAAAGGTCAATTAGAACCCTAGAGGCCTGAGGCCTAATGATCTTTGGCAGATGTATGTTACTCATGTTCTATCTTTTGGTAAACTCTCCTACGTGCATGTGTGTGTGGATCTTTTCTCATGTTATTGCCTTGGCACATACAGGAGAGGCCTTTAAGGTTGTGATCCAGCACCTTTGTCTATGCTTTTTCTACTTGGGAATTTCCAGGGCAATCAAAAGGGACAATGCCTCTGCTTATACTCCAGCCGCATTCAAAAGATATAATAGGATGCAGTGTTAACATGGGGGCGAGTGTATACTTGTGTATTTCCACAGGACATGGACTCCCTTCTGTGGATTTCTGATAGATTGGTACGGCCCTATGTCCAGCCTCCCCAAGCCACCGCCATCTCCTCCGGGTCCTTAAAGGATGACCCAAAGGGAGATGTAGAGACGCTTTTTTGGAACATCACTCCGACGTCTCCACTGCCCTCTACCTACGAGAGATGGAGGATAATACTCTCCAGGACCCTGAGTGTGCTCTTTGTATAACAATCGGCCTTAAAGATGTGGAAGCAGTACTCACTCCAACCAGAGCGCTGCCATTCCTACTTGGGGACAAAATGGAGAATCTGACAGATAAGGAGACTGCTCTTGTGGAGAGTCAAGGGATTTCCTTGACCCTTGTTACGTTTTCTCTGTTTTAGCTTGTCTCCAGCCCTCATGTTCTTTTGTACTTTAGTGTTACATATTTTATTCCGATTGTATTTTCTCTAATTGCATTAGTACAAGTTATCTAGGAGATCAGTGATGCTCTCATGTGACCTAAAAATAGGTTTGTTACTCCTTTGCATTTTTAGTAAGACTAAACATTCCTGAGAAAGAGTATAATACTGGGGGTCTGGATAATAATCTTTCTAACTTTGTTCACTTTTTGTTTCCATGATGATCAATATTGGAGTTTCCATTCTAATATTGTTATCTTTAGAATTTTAAGCGGCAGCATAATATCTATTTCAACAGAAATAGGAGAAGATGTTAGAGACCAGAGATACTGGCCCTGGTAATACTACCTAAGGAAAAGACTCAGGCCCCTAAGGCAGTGCCCTAGACTGGGACCTCATCGGTGGATGGGGGTGCCTCGAAGCAAATGCCAGGTTGTAATACAAGAACATAATGGCTGGTCTGACACTGAAGGAGGGCCGGTTAGCCAAGGACGGGTAAGACTCCTCACAGTGGGGGGCGACCTAAGACAGGCAACGGTCAGGAAAGAGTCACCAGGACACCTGGCTATAGGGTCGATGGGCCTCTATGTTGATTAGAGATTTATCCTAATCTGAAAAAGACGGGCCATAGAAAAATAAGAGTGGCTCCAGAGCGTCTTCCCCTATTCAACCAGCATATGCTGCCATACTTGAGAATCATGGAAATAAAATCTCTAAAGAATTTAGAATGTATTTTGATCTATTTAGACTGATGCCAGACCCTCAGGAATGTGATTATTGCTGTGGGTTTCGAGTCAGGACTGTGGTAAGAAATTGAGGCTAGATACTTCTTGTTAGCTTCACTATGATGATTGGAGCCAATTAACTCTGGCTAGCCTACCTCAGGATAGAGACTTGAAGGAATATTCCCAACAGCTGCCAAAACTCCTTTCGTTTCGGGGAACTTACCTGCTGTCTCTGGCCAACCCCGACACCTCCTTAGTACAAGCCAGGAGACTGAGTCTACATCAAAAGGTACTGCCGAGAGACCCTTGTGCCGTGCTGAAAGGGACCCTACATCGTGGTGCTGACAACCCTCACTGCTTTCAAAGTAGACGGCGTGGCAACCTGGGTCCATCACACTCACCTCTCCACTGTCTGAAAGGACTTGGTTACTCGATGGATCGTCAATCAAGACTAATGCAACTTGCTCAAGCTCAGGTTACGGCACATTTGACCCCTCTGATGTTGGTAACTCTGTTAGCCTGCTTGTCACTGCCAGTGTTTGTCAAGAATACTTACACACCCTGAAACATTCTAACAGTCTCCCAGTTCACTACCCTCGTCTTGTCCCTTACCAGACCCCTCGTCATCCTACTTCTGTTACTAATCCTCAGGCCCTGTATCATCAACAGGCTGGTCCAGTTTGTCAGGGATCACGTGGAGGCCATCTAATTGATGGTCCTCCGTGCTCAATGCAGATCCCTGGTAATAGAAGAGGGCAAGATAGAAAATCAGCTGGACCCATGATTGGGTCCATAAGTCACAAGACAAGGGGGGACAGTTAGGGCAACTCGGGATTCCAAAAGACGAGGACCAAATCAATTAGGATCCACCCCTCAATAGATCAGCCCGGACCAATTAATCAGATTCCACTTCTCACCAGACCAGCTGGGACCAATCCTTAGAGCACCCGGATCCACCCAAATAGAGACACCTGTCTCCTGCCTTGAAAGCTAGAGACACCTGTTTCCCGCCTTGGAAGGGAACAGGACCCTGACCTCAGCCAATCGGCTAGGACCACGAACATCACCATTCCCACTACTCCTTTAAAATTCTTGCACCTTGGGAAACTCTCTGTCTCTCTCGACCCACTGCTACGTCGGTGCGGTAGGAGACTGAGCTCGAGCTACCTTGATTAAAGGCTCTTTGTTCTTGCATCGGACTCGGCTCCCTGGTGGTTCTTGTGGTCCCCGAATGCTGGGCATAAGAGTGGTCCTGGCCGACAACTTCCTGCTTCACGCAGGATATGGATCCTAAATTTCCCTCTGATGATGCACCGCTGGGAGCCCAGGCTGGCAGGCTCCCTCCAGGTCAGGTCGGACACCACCGCAATGAGCCTGCCCCATCCCTCGGGAGTCCCACCAAGGCCGAGGTGGAGGAAGAGACGAGGGAGAGTGGCATGGGGCCCTGATTGGCCTCTCCCCGCTCAGGGTTTTCAACTATCTAGTGCTGGAGCATTCCAAGGCTCCCAATTGGCCATCTCACATCCTGTTCCCCTCCTGAGTCAGGGAGTAGTGAGGGATCTGTGCCCCAAATACCACGTGCCCAGAGCACGTGTAGGTGGGCCGCAGGAGACACCTGTGCAGACATGTCAATTCACACGCTCAACCACCACACATGCACACGCAACCCACCACACAGAACACATTTGTGACATACCACACACACATACCCCACACACGCACAAGACACCCACTCTACATGCACACACACCACAAGAACCACACACCACAGGCACACAGGGTTTCTGGACTCCTTTCTCCTTCAAGACCAGTCTGTGCTATTTCACTGACCTGGAGCCGCCTCTCCACCCACCGCTAATGGCCCACGCTTGCCTTTCTAGTCCCTGCTGGTGTCAGTCTCTAGACGACCTCCCTAACACCCCCACCATATCCGAGCTGGGCCCGCGTCTACTCCTTTCCAAACTGCCGGGACTGGTACTCCAGATTCAGGCCGAGGGAAGGGAGACCACTCCCTTCTGGGCCCACTTGGTGGGGCCTGGGTCCCCTCTCAGCCCAAGCTCGGTTTCTGTCGTTCGTGTTCCGTCATCCCTAAGGGTCCAGACCCTGTTTTGGTGAGATGTGTTGGTGCCGCGCTGCCCCCACAAGGCCACCGTCACCTCCACGTCCCCACCACGAGCATGTCCGATGAGGGAACTCTGCGTGGAGGCTGCCAAACTGGCCCGGTGTGGCTGTGGACACTGCCGACCCTGTTGCCTGCCGTGGCCGTCGGAAGGATGGATGCCGCCACGTCACACCACGAGAAGCTCCCTGGAACAGGGCGCCCTGGGCACACCTGCGTGTTCCTATCACAGCCTGGCAAACGTGATCTTCTGAACCCCGACACTAGCTTTGATAGCAACCCGAATCACTGTTTTGTTCTGTGTCCTGCTTGGGATGCGCAGAAGTTACGCTTCTGAGTTCCCTGGTCACAGGAGAAGAAGGAGACACCTAACATCACGGGAGACAGAAACCACTCCGCTACATTCCTGGTCACACTCCCGGCAGGATAGAATGCCGCAGGCTTGGGCCTAACTGAGGACAACAAAACCGTTCCTATGGCAGCAATGGAGTCCAGCGTGCCTCATAAATCCGGGGCTGCCCCCCGCCCCACCCCGGTTCCCCCGCAGCCAACAGGCAGGCAGGGTGGGCAAAGAGCCTAAGGGTGCTGCAGTTCACTTCCGAGGCCCTCAGCTTTGACCAAAACACCTCCCCAGGTGGTCTTTCATTGATCCCGCGGTGGGTCCTGGCCCTCAACTTCCTGCTTCACGCAGGATGTCATTCCTATAGTTCGCCGTGAAGATGCACCCACTGGGAGCCCAGGCTGGCACGCTCCAACCAGGTCAGGTTGGACACCCACGCCCTGAGCCTGCCCCCTCCCTCGGAGATCCCACAAAGGCCGAGGAGGAGGAAGAGGCGGGGTTGAGGGGCATGTGGCCATGTGGGGCTTCTCCCCGCTCAGGGTCTCAACTATCAGGTGCAGGAATTTTCCAAGGCCCCCATTTGGCCGTCTCCCATCCTGTTCCCCTCCTGAGTCCGGGAGCAGTGAGCGATCTTCTGCCCCAAAAACCACTTGCCCAGGGCACGTGTGGGTGGCCCGCACGAGACACCTGTGCGGACACGTCCATCCACACGCACACACACCTCACATTCACACGAAACCCACCGCACAGAACACATTTGTGACATAGCACACACACATAGGCCACACACGCAAAACACACCCACACCACAGTCACACAGGGTTTCTGGACTCCTTTATCCTTCATGAGCTTTCTGTGCTATTTCCTTGCCCTGAGCCTCCTCTCAACCCCCGCTAATGGCCCTCTCTTGCCTTTCAAGCCCTTTCTGGTGTCAGTCCCTGACGACCTCCCTAACACCCCACCAGATCCGAGCTGGGCCCGCATGTACTCCTTCCCAAACTGCCGGGACTGGTCCTCCAGACTCATGCCGAGGGAAGGAAGCCCCATGGTCTCCCTCCTGGGCCCACTTGGTGGGCCAGGGTCCCCTCTCAGCCCAAGCTCAGTTCCTGACGTTCGTGTTCCATTAACCCTAAGGGTTCACTCCCTGTTTTGGTGAGATGTGTTGGTCCCGCGCTGCTCCCACAAGGCCAACGTCACCTCCACGTCCCCACCACGAGCATGGCCGACACGAGGGAGCTCTGCGTGGAGGCTGCGGAACTGGCCCGGGCTCGCCGTGGACACCGCAGACCCTGCCGCCTGCGGGGGCCATCTGAATGCTGTACGTCGCCAAGCCACACGACGCCAAGCTCCCTGGAACAGGGCTCGCTGGACACACCTGCGTGTTCCTATCACAGCCTGGCAAACGTGACCTTCTGAACGCCGTCACCAGTCCTGATAGCGCCCCGAATCACTGTTTTTTCTGTGTCCTGTTGGGATGCTCAGAGGTTACGCTTCTGAGTTCTCTGGTCACAGGAGAAGAAGGAGACAACTACCACCACGGGAGACAGAAACCGCTCCTCTACCTTCCTGGTCACACTCCAGGCAGGATAGAATGGCGCAGGCTTGGGACTAACTGAGGAGCAACAAAACGTTGCTATGGCAGCAATGGAGTCCAGCGTGCCTCATAAAGCCGGGGCCGCCCCCCGCCCCACCCGGGGGCCTCCGCAGCCAACTGGCAAGTAGGGTTGGTAAAGAGCCTAAGGGTGCTGCAGGCCACCTACGTGGCCCTCAGCTTTGACCGAAACAGCTCCGAAGCTGGCCTTTCAGTGACCCCGCGGTGGGTCCTGGCCCTCAACTTCCTGCTTCAGGCAGGATGTGGATCCAAAAGTTCCCCGTGATGATACACCCCCTGGGAGCCCAGGCTGGCACGCTCCAACTAGGACATCGGACACCAACTCCCTGAGCCTGTCCCCTCCCTCGGAGATCCCACCAAGGCCGAGGTGGAGGAAGAGGCGGTGGTGAGGGGCATGTGGCCATGTGGGGCCTCTCCCCGCTCAGGGTCTCAACTATCAAGTGCAGGAAGTTTCCAGGCCCCATTTGGCCATCTCACATCCTAATACCCTCGTGAGTCGGGGGCAGTGAGGGATCTGCTGCCCCAAAACGACATGCCCAGGGCACGTGTGGGTAGCCCTCACGAGACAACTGTGCGGACACGTCCATTCACACGCTCACACACCACACATGCACACGCAACCCACCACACAGAACACATTTGTGACATACCACACACACATATGCCACACACGCCCAACACTCCCACACCACAGCACACAGGGTTTCTGGACTCCTTTATCCTTCATGACCTTTCTGTGCTATTTCCTTGCCCTGAGCCGCCTCTCCACCCCCGCTAATGGCCCTCTCTTGCCTTTCAAGCCCCTTCTGGTGTCAGTCCCTAGACGACCTCCCTAACACCCCACCAAATCCGAGCTGGGCCCGCGTCTACTCCTTCCCAAACTACGGGACTGGTCCTCCAGACTCTGGCCGAGGGAGGGGAGCCACATGGTCTCCCTCCTTGGCCCACTTGTTGGGGCCTGGGTCCCCTCTCAACCCAAGCTCGGATCCTGACATTCGTGTTCTGTCATCCCTAAGTGTTCAGTCCCTGTTTTGGTGACATAAGTTGGTGCCGCGCTGCTCCCACAAGGCCACCGTCACCTCCACGTCCCCACCACGAGCATGTCCGACTCGAGGGAGCTCTGTGCGGAGGCTGCTGCACTGGCCCGGTGTGGCTGTGGACACCGCAGACCCTGCCGCCTGTCAGGGCCGTTGGAATGATGGAAGCCGCCACGCCACACGACCAAGCTCCCTGGAACAGTGCGCCCTGGGCGCACCTGCCTGTTCCTATCACAGCCTGGCAAACGAGACCTTCTGAACCCCGACACCGGTTCTGACAGCGCCCCGAATCTCTGTTTTGTTCGTGTCCCGCTTGGGATGCGCACAGGTCACGCTTCTGAGTTCTCTGGTCACAGGAGAAGCAGGAGACACGTACCTCACGGGAGACAGAAACCGCTCCAATACCTTCCTGGTCACACTCCAGGAAGGATAGAAAGCCGCTGGCATGGACCTAACTGAGGATCAACAAAACACGTTGCTATGGCAGCAATGGAGTCCAGCGTGCCTCAAAAAGCCAGGGCCTACCCCCTCAACCCGGAAGCCCACGCAGCCGACTGGCGGGCAGGGTGGGCAAAGAGCCTAAGGGTACTGCAGGCCACTTACGTGGCCCTCAGCTTTGACCGAAACACCTCCCAAGGTGGCCTTTCATTGAAACCGCGGTGGGTCCTGGCCCTCAACATCCTGCTTCACGCAGGATGTCGATCCCAAAGTTCCCCGTGATGATACAACCCCTGGGAGCCCAGGCTTGCACGCTCCCTCCAGGTCAGGTCGGACACCACCGCCCTGAGCCTGCCCCCTCCCTCAGAGGTCCCACCAAGGCCGAGGTGGAGGAAGAGGCGAGGGAGAGGGGCATGTGGCCCTGATGGGTCTGTCCCCGATCAGGGTCTCAACTATCAAGTGCAGGAGATTTCCAAGGCCTCCATTTGGCCATCACACACCCTGATCCCCTCTGAGTCGGGGGGCAGTGAGGGATATGCTGCCCCCGAAACCACGTTCCCAGGGCACGTGTGGGTGGCCCGCATGAGACACCTGTGTGGACACGTCCATCCAAACGCACACACCCCACACATGCACACGCAACCCACCACACAGAACACATTTGTTACATACCACACACACATACACCACACACGCGCAACACCCCCACACCACAGGCACACATCCCACAAGCACACACACCTCAGGCACACTGGGTTTCTGGACTCCTTTCTCCTTCATGACATTCCTGTGCTATTTCGTTGGCCTGGAGTCGCCTCTCCACGCACCGCTAATGGCCCACTTGCCTTTCAAGACCCTGCTGGTGACAGTCTCTAGACGACCTCCCTAACACCCCCACCAGATCCGAGCTGGTCCGCGTCTAGTCCTTCCCAAACTGCCGGGACTGGTCCTCAAGACTCAGGCAGAGGGAAGGGAGCCCCATGGTCTCCTTCCTGGGCCCAATTTTTGGGGCCTGGGTCCCCTCTCAGCCCAAGCTCGGTTCCTGACGATCGTGTTCCGTCATCCCTAAGGGTTCAGTCCCTGTTTTGGTGAGATGTGTTGTGCCGCGCTGCTCCCACAAGGCCAACGTCACCTCCACGTCCCTACCACGAGCATGGCCGACTCGAGGGAGCTCTGCGCGGAGGCTGCCGCACTGGTCCGTTGTGGCTGTGGACACCGCAGACCCTGCCGCCTGTCAGGGCCGTCGGAATGATGGAAGCCGCCACGCCACACCACACCTAGCTCCCTGGAACAGTGCGCCCTGGGCGCACCTGCCTGTTCCTATCACAGCCTGGCAAACGTGACCTTCTGAACCCCGACACCGATCCTGATAGTGCTCCAAATCTCTGTTTGGCGCTGTGTCCTGCTTGGGATGCGCAGAGGTTTTGTTTCGGAGTTCTCCGGTCACAGGGGAAGAAAGAGACACCTACCTCCACGGGAGAGAGAAAGAGCTCCACTATCTTCCTGGTCACACTCCAGACGGGATAGAAAGCGGCAGACTCTGACCTAACTGAGGAGCAACAAAACCAGTTGCTATGGCAGCAATGGAGTCCAGCGCGCCTCATAAAGCCGGGGCCGCCCCCTCCACCCGGGGGCCCCCGCAGCCAACTAGCGGGCAGTGTGGGCAAAATGTCTAGGGGTGCTGAAGGCCACCTACGTGGCCCTCAGATTTGACCGCAACACCTACCAAGGTGGCTTTTCTTTGAACCCGTGGTAGGTCCTGGCCCTCAACTTCCTGCTAAACGCAGGATGTGGATCCCAAAGTTCCCCGTGATGATGCACCCACTGGGAGCCGAGGCTGGCATGCTCCCTCCAGGTCTGGTCGGACAACACCACCCTGAGCTTGCCCCCTCCCTCGGAGGTCCCACCAAGGCCTAGGGGGCGAAGGTGGCCCTGAGAGGCCTCTCCCCGCTCAGGATCTCAACTATCAAGTGCAGGAGCTTTCCAAGGCCCCCATTTGGCGATAACACATCCTATTCCCCTCCTGAGTCGTGGGGCAGTGAGGGATGGGTTGCCCTCGAATCCATTTACCCAGGGCACGTGAGGGGGCCGAGGGAGGCACGAGACACCTGTGCAGACACGTCCATCCAGACGCTCACAAATGCACATGCAACCCACCGCACAGAACTCATTTCTGACTTACCACACACACATACTCCACACACGCCCAACACACCCACACCACAGGCACACAGGGTTTCTGGACTCCTTTCTCCTTCATGACCTTTCTGTGCTATTTCCTTGCCCTGAGCCGCCTCTCCACCCCCGCTAATGGCCCTCTCTTGCCTTTCAAGCCCCTGCTGGTGTCAGTCCCTAGACGACCTCCCTAACACCCCCACCAGATCCGAGCTGGGCCTGCGTCTACTCCTTCCCAAACTGAGGGGACTGTACCTCCAGACTCTGGCTGAGGGAAGGGAGCCCGAAGGTCTTCCTCCTGGGCCCACTTGGTGGAGCCTGGGTGCACTCTCAGCCCAAGCTCGGTTCCTGATGTTCGCGTTCTGTCATCCATAAGGGTTCAGTCCCTGTTTTGGTGAGATGTGTTGGTGCCGCCCTGCTCCCACAAGGCCGACGTCACCTCCACGTACCCACCACAAGCATGGCTGACTCGAGGGAGCTATGTGCTGATGCTGCCGCACTGGCCGTTGTGGCTGTGGACACCCCCGACCCTGCCACCTGTCGGGGCCGTCGGAAGGATGGACGTCGCCACGCCACACCATGCCAAGCTCCCTGGAACTGGGGGCCCTGGGCTCACCTGCTTGTTCCTATCACAGCCTGGCAAACGTGACCTTCTGACCCCGACACCGGGCCTAACAGCGCCCCGAATCACTGTTTTGTACTGTGTCCTGCTTGGGATTCGCAGAGTTTATCCTTCCGAGCTCTCCACTCACAGGAGAAGCAGGAGACACCTACCTCCACGGGAAACAGATACCGCACCTCTACCTTCCTGGCCACACTCCCTGCAGGATAGAGAGCCGCAGGCTTCGGCCTAACTGAGGAGCACAAAACCCATTGCTATGGCAGCAATGGAGTTCAGCGCGTCTCATAAAGCCGGGGCAGCTCCCCTCCACTCGGAGGATGCCGCAGCCAACTGGCGGGCAGGGTAGGCAAAGAGCCTAGGGGTGCTGCAGGCAACCTATGTGGCCCTCAGCTTTGACAGCAACACCTCCCAAGGTGGCCTTTCATTGAACCTGCGGTGGGTCCTGGCCCTCAACTTCCTGCTTCAGGCAGGATGTGGATCCAAAAGTTCCCCGTGATGATACACCCCCTGGGAGCCCAGGCTGGCACACTCCCTCCAGGTCTGGTCACACACACCGCCCTAGCCTGCCCCCACCCTCGGAGGTCCAACCAAGGCCGAGGTAGAGGAAGAGGCGGGGGTGAGGGGCATGTGGCCCTGAGGGAACTCTCCCGGCTCAGGGTCTCAACTATCAAGTGCAGGGGATTTCCAGGGCCCCCATTTAGCCATCTCACATCCTGTTTCCCTCCTGAGTCCGGGAGCAGTGAGGGATCGGCTGCCCCCAAAACCACGTGCCCAGGGCACGTGTGGGTGGCCCGCACGAGACACCTGTGCGGACACGTCCTTCCACACGCTCACACACCACACATGCACACGCAACCCACCGCACAGAACACATTTGTGACATACCACACACACATTCGCCACACATGCACAACACACCCACACCACAGACACAGGGTTTCTGGACTCCTTTATCCTTCATGACCTTTCTGTGCTATTTCCTTGCCCTGAGCCGCCTCTCCAGCACCCGCTAATGGCCCTCTCTTGCCTTTCAAGCCCCTGCTGGTGTCAGTCCCTAGACGACCTCCCTAACACCCCCAACAGATCCGAGCTGGGCACGCATCTACTCATTTCCAAACTGTCGGGACTGGTCCTCAAGACTCAGGTAGAGGGAAGGGAGCCCCATGGTCTCCCTCCTGGGCCCACTTGCTGGGGCCTGGGTCCCCTCTCAGACCAAGCTCGGTTCCTGACGTTCGTGTTCCGTCATCCCTAAGGGTTCAGTCCTTCTTTTGGTGAGATGTGTTGATCCCGCGCTGCTCCCACAAGGCCAACGTCACCTCCACGTCCCCACCACGAGCATGGCCGACTCAAGGGAGCTCTGCGCGGAGGCTGCTGCACTGGTCCGGTGTGGCTGTGGACACCGCAGACCCTGCCGCCTGCCGGGGCCGTCGGAATGATGGAGCCGCCACGCCACACCACGCCACGCTCCCTGGAACAGGGCGCCCTGGGCGCACCCGGCTGTTCCTATCACAGCCTGGGAAACGTGACCTTCTGAACCCCTACACCGATCCTGACAGTGCTCCGAATCTCTGATTTTCTCGTTGTCCTGCTTCGGATGCGCAGAATTTACGCTTCCGTGTTCTCCGGTCACAGGAGAAGAAAGAGACACCTACCTCCACGGGAGAGAGAAACCGCTCCACTACTTTCCTGGTCACACTGCAGACGGGATAGAAAGCCGCAGGTTCGGCCCTAACTGAGGAGCAACAAAACCAGTTGCTATGGCAGCAATGGAGTCCAGCGCACCTCATAAAGCCGGGGCCGCGCCCCTCCACCCGGGGACCCCGCAGCCAACTAGCGGGCAGGGTGGGCAAAGAGCCTAGGGGTGCTGCAGGCCACCTACGTGGCTCTCAGCTTTGACCGCAACACCTCCGAAGGTGGCCTTTCTTTGAACCCGCGGTAGGTCCTGGCCTTCAACTTCCTGCTTCACGCAGGATGTTGATCCCAAAGTTCCCCGTGATGATGCACCCACTGGGAGCCGAGGCTGGCACGCTCCCTCCAAGTCCAGTCGGACATCACAGCCCTAGCCTGCCCCATCCCTCGGAGGTACTACCAAGGCCGAGGTGGAGGAAGAGGCGGGGGTGAGGTGCATGTGGCCCTGAGAGAACTCTCCCGCTCAGGTCTCAACTATCAAGTGCAGGAGCTTTCCAAGGCCCCCATTTGGCCATAACACATCCGGTTCCCCTCCTGAGTCGGGCGGCAGTGAGGGATGTGCTGCCCTCGAATCCATTTGCCCAGGGCACATGAGGGGGCCGGGGGCCGGCACGAGACATGTGTGCGGACACGTCCATCCAGACGCTCACACACCACACATGCACACGCAACCAACCGCACAGAACACATTTGTGACATACCACACACACATACTCCACACACGACCAACACACCCACACCACAGGCACACAGGGTTTCTGGACTCCTTTCTCCTTCATGACCTTTCTTTGCTATTTCCTTGCCCTGAGCCGCCTCCCCACCCCCCGCTAATAACCCTCTCTTGCCTTTCAAGCCCCTGCTGGTGTCAGTCCCTATTCGACCTTCCTAACACCCCCAGCAGATCCGAGCTGGGCCCGCGTCTACTGTTTCCAAAACTGCCGGGACTGTTCCTCCAGACTCTGGCCGAGGGAAGGCAGACCATGGTCTCCATCCTGGGCACACTTGGTGGACCTCGGTCCCCTCTCAGTCCATGCTCGGTTCCTGACGTTCGTGTTCCCTCATCCCTAAGGGTTCAGTCCCTGTTTTGGTGAGATGTGTTGGTGCCGCGCTGCTAACACAAGGCCACCGTCATCTCCGTGTCCCCACCACTAACATGGCCGACTCGAGGGAGCTCTGCGCAGAGGCTGCCGCACTGGCCCAGTGTGACTGTGGACACCGCCGACACTGCCGCCTGCCAGATCCGTCTGAAGGATGGATGCCGCCTCGTCACTCCACGCCAAGCTACCCGGAACAGGGCGCCCTGGGCACATCTGCGTGTTCCTATCACAGCCTGGCAAACGTGACCTTCTGAATCCTAACACCAGTCCTGATAGCGCCCGGAATAACTGTTTTGTTCTCTGTCCTGCTTGGATTGGTCAGAGGTTACGCTTCCGAGTTCTCTGGTCACAGGAGAAGAAGGAGACACCTACCACCGGGGGAGACAGAAACCGCTCCACTACCTTCCTGGTCACACTCGAGGCAGGATAGAATGCCGCAGGCTTGGGCCTAAATGAGGAGCAACAAAACCGTTTCTATGGCAGCAATGGAGTCCAGCGTGCCTCATAAAGCCGAGGACGCCCCCCGCCCCACCCGGGGGCCACCGCAGGCTGCTGGCAGGCAGGGTGGGCAAAGAGCCTGAGCTTGCTGCCGGCCACCTACGTGGCCCTCAGCTTTGACCACAATACCTCCCAAGGTGGACTTTCAGTGAACCCGCGGTGGGTCCTGGCCCTCAACTTCCTGCTTCACGCAGGATGTCGGCCCAATGTTCCCCGTGATGATGCACCCACTGGGAGCCCAGGCTGGCACGCTCCCTCCAGGTCAGGTCGGACACCACCGCCCTAGCCTGCCCCCTCCCTCGGAGGTCCCACCAAGGCCGAGGTGGAGGAAGAGGCGGGTGTGAGGGGCATGTGGCCCTGAGAGGCCTCTCCCAGCTCAGGATCACAACAATCAAGTGTAGGAGCTTTTAAGACCTCCATTTGACCATCTCACATCCTGTTCCCCTCCTGAGTCGGGGGACAGTGAGGGATCTGCTGCCCCGAATCCATGTGCCCAGGGCACGTGAGGGGGCCGGGGAACGGCACGAGACACCTCTGCAGACACGTCCATCCAGACGCTCACACACCACACATGCACAAGCAACCCACCCCACAGAACACATTTGTGACATACACACACACATACGCCACACACGCCCAACACTCCCACACCACAGGCACACAGGGTTTGTGGACTCCTTTATCCTTCATGAATTTTCTGTGCTATTTCCTTGCCCTGAGACGCCTCTTCAGCCCCCGCTAATGGTCCTCTCTTGCCTTTCAAGCCCCTCCTGGTGTCCGTCCCTAGACGACATCCCTAACACCCCCAGCGGATCCAGCTGGGCCCCGCATCTACTCCTTCCCAAACTGTCGGGACTGGTCCTCCAGACTCAGGCCGAGGGAAGGGTGCTCCATGGTCTCCCTCCTGGACCCACTTGGTGGGGCCTGGGTCCCCTCTCATCCATGCTCGGTTCCTGACGTTCATGTTCCATCATCCCTAAGGGTTCAGTCCCAGTTTTGGTGAGATGTATTGTGGCTGCGCTTCTCCCACAAGGCCACCGTCACCTCCACGTCCCCACCACAAGCATGGCCGACTCGAGGGAGCTCTGCGCGGAGGCTGCAGCACTGGCCGGTGTGGATGTGGACACCTCCGTCACTGCCGCCTGCTGGGGCCGTCGGAAGGAAGGACGTCGCCACGCCACACCACGCCAAGGTCCCTGGAACAGAGCGCCTGGGCGCACCGTCTTGTTCCTATCACAGCCTGGCAAACGTAACCTTCTGAACCCCGACACCGTCCTGACAGTGCCCCGAATCTCTGTTTTGTTCTGTGTCCTGCTAGGGATGCGCAGAGATTACGCTTCCGAGCTCTCGGTCACAGGAGAAGAAGAGACACCTACCTCCACGGGAGACAGAAACCGCTCCACTACCTTCCTGGTCACACTGCAGACAGGATAGAAAGCCGCAGGCTCGGCCCTAACTGAGGAGCAAGAAAACCAGTTGCTATGGCAGCAATGGAGTCCAGCCTGCCTCATAAAGCCGGGGCGCGCCCCATCCCACCAGGGGCCCCCGCAGCCAAATGGAGGCAGGGAGGGCAAAGAGCCTAGGGTCGCTGCAGGTCACCTACGTGGATCTCAGCTTTGACCACAACACCTCCCAAGGTGGCCTTTCTTTGAACCCGCGGTAGGTCCTGGCTTTCAACTTCATGCTTCACGCAGGATGTCGATCCCAAAATTCCCCGTGATGATGCACCCACTGGGAGCCCAGGCTGGCATGCTCCCTCCAAGTCCGGTCGGACACCACCGCCTTGAGCCAGCCCCCTCCCTCGGAGATCCCATCAAGGCCGAGGTGGAGGAAGAGACGGGGTGAGGGGCATGTGGCCCTGAGGGGCCTCTCCCTACTCAGGTTCTCAACTACCAATTGCAGGAACTTTCCATGGCCCCCATTTGGCCATCTCACATCCTGTTTCCCTCCTGAGTCGGGGGGCAGTGAGGGATCTGCTGCCCCAAAAACCAAGTACCCAGGGAACGTGTGGGTGGTCCGCACGAGACACCGTGGGGACACCTCCATCCACACGCTCATACACCACACATGCACACGCAACCCACCACACAAAACACAATTGTGACATACCACACACACATACACCACACACTCGCAACACACCCACACCACAGGCACACACACCACAAGCACACACACCACAGGCCCACAGGGTTTCCGGACTCCTTTCTCCTTCATGACTTTCTGTGCTATTTCGTTGGACTGGAGCCGTCTCTCCACCCACCGCTAATGGCCCTCTCTTGCCTTTCAAGATCCTGCTGGTGTCAGACGACCTCCCTAACACCCCCACCAGATCTGAGCTGGGCCAGCCTCTACCCCTTCCCAGACTGCCGGGACTGGTCCTCAAGAATCAGGCCAGGGAAGGGAGCCCCATGGTCTCCTTCCTGGGCCTACTTGGTGGGGCTTCGGTCCCCTCTCAGCCCAAGCTCTGTTCCTGACGTTCGTGTTCCGTCATCCCTAAGGGCTCAGTCCCTGTTTTGGTGAGTTGTGTTGGTGCCGCGCTGCTTCCACAAGGCCTCCGTCATCTCCACGTCCCCAGCACGAGCATGGCCAACTCGAGGGAGCTCTGCACGGAGGCTGCCGCACTGGCCCGGTATGGCTGTGGGCATCGCAGACCCTGCCGCCTGCGGGGCTGTCGGTATGATGGAAGCTGCCACGCCACACGACGCCAAGCTCTCTGGAACAGGGCACCCTGGGCGCACCTTCTTGTTCCTATCACAGCCTGGCAAACGTGACCTTCTAAACCTCGGCACCTGTCCTGATAGTGCCCCGAATCTCTGTTTTGTTCTGTGTCCCTGCTTGGGAGGCGCAGAGATTACGCTTCCGAGCTCTTCGCTCACAGGAGAAGCAGGAGACACCTACCTCCACTGGAGACAGAAACCGCTCCACTACCTTCCTGGTCACAGTCCGGGACAGGATAGAAAGCCGCAGGCTCGGGCCTAACTGAGGACCAACAAAACGTTGCTATGGCAGCAATGGAGTCCAGCCTGCCTCATAAAGCCGGGCCGCCCCCCAGCCCCACCCGGGGGCCCCCGCAGCCAACTGGCAGGCAGGGTGGTCAAAGAGCCTAAGGGTGCTGCAGGCCATCTACGTGGCCCTCAGCTTTGACCGAAACACCTCCCAAGGTGGCCTTTCTTTGAACCCGCGGTAGGTCCTGGCCTTCAACTTCATGCTTCACGCAGGATGTCGATCCCAAAGTTCCCCGTGATGATGCACCCACTGGGAGCCCAGGCTGGCATGCTCCCTCCAAGTCCGGTCGGACACCACTGCCTTGAGCCTGCCTCCTCCCTCAGAGATTCCACCAAGGCCGAGGTGGAGGAAGAGGCGGGGGTGAGGGGCATGTGGCCCTGAGGGGCATCTCCCTGCTCAGGGTCTCAACTATCAAGTGCAGGAGATTTCCAAGGCCCCAATTTGGCCATCACACATCCTGATCCCCTTCTGAGTCGGGGGGCAGTGAGGGATATGCTGCCCCCGAAACCACGTTCCCAGGGCAAGTGTGGGTGGCCCGCATGGGACACCTGTGCGGACCCGTCCATCCAAACGCACACACACCTCACATGCACATGCAACCCACCACACAGAACACATTTGTGACATACCACACACACATACACCACACACGCGCAACACACCCACACCACAGTCACACACACCACAAGCACACACACCACAGGCACACAGGGTTTCTGGACTCCATTCTACTTCATGACCTTTCTGTGCTATTTTGTTGGCCTGGAGCCACCTCTCCACCCACCACTAATGGCCCTCTCTTGCCTTTCATGACTCTGCTGGTGTCAGTCTCTAGACGACCTCCCTAACAACCACACCAGATCCGAGCTGGGCCCACGTCTACTCCTTCCCAAACTGCTGGGACTGGTCCTCCAGTCTCAGGCCGAGGGAAGGGAGACCACTCCCTTCTGGGCCCAATTCGTGCGGACTGGGTCCCCTCTCAGTCCAAGCTCGGTTCCTGACGTTCGTGTTCCGTCATCCCTAAGGGTTCAGTCCCTGTTTTGGTGAGATGTGTTGATCCCGCGCTGCTCCCACAAGGCCAACGTCACCTCCACGTCACCACCACGAGCATAGTCAACTCGAGGGAGCTCTGCGTGGAGGCTTCCGCACTGGTCCGGTGTGGCTGTGGACACCGCAGACCCTGCCGCCTGCCGGGGCCGGCGGAATGCTGGAAGCCGCCACCCCACACGAGGCCAATCTCCCTGGAACAGGGCGCCCTGGGCGCACCTGCCTGTTCCTATCACAACCTGGCAAACGTTACCTTCTGAACCCCTACACTAATCCTGACAGTGCTCGGAATCTCTGATTTTCTCGTTGTCCTGCTTGGGATGCGCAGAGTTTACACTTCCGAGTTCTCCGGTCACAGGAGAAGAGAGAGACACCTACCTCCACGGGTGACAGAAACCGCTCCACTACCTTCCTGGTCACACTGCAGATGGGATAGAAAGCCGTAGGCTCGGCCCTAACTGAGGAGCAACAAAACCAGTTGCTGTGGCAGCAATGGAGTCCAGCGCACCTCATAAAGCCGGGGCCGCGCCCCTCCAACCTGGGGACCCCGCAGCCAAGTAGCGGGCAGGGTGGGCAAAGAGCCTAAGGGTGCTACAGGCCACCTACTTGGCCCTCAGCTTTGACCACAATACCTACCAAGGTGGAATTTCAGTGAACCCGCAGTGGGTCCTGGCCCTCAACTTCCTGTTTCATGCAAGATGTCGATCCCAAAGTTCCCCGTTAGGATGCACCCACTGGGAGCCGAGGCTGGCACGCTCCCTCCAGTTCAGGACGGAGACCACCGCCCTAGCCTGCCCCCTCCCTCGGAGGTACCACCAAGGCCGAGGTGGAGGAAGAGGCGGGTGTGAGTGGGATGTGGCCCTGAGAGGTCAATCCCCGCTCAGGATCTCATCTATCAAGTGCAGGAGCTTTCCAAGGCCTCCATCTGGCCATCTCACATCCTGTTCCCCTCCTGAGTCAGGGGCAGTGAGGGATCTTCTGCCCCCGAATCTATGTGCACATGGCACATGAGGGGGCTGGGGGTCGGCACGAGACACGTTTGCGGACACGTCCATCCAGACGCTCACACACCACACATGCACACGCAACCCACCGCACAGAATTCATTTGTGACATACCACACACACATACGCCACACACGCCTAACACACCCACACCAGAGTCACACAGGGTTTCTGGACTCCTTTATCCTTCATGACCTTTCTGTGCTATATCCTTGCCCTGAGACGCCTCTCCACTCGCGCTAATTTCCCTCTCTTGCCTTTCAAGCCCCTTCTGGTGTCAGTCGTTAGACGACCTCCCTAACACCTTCACCAGATCCGCACAGGGCCCGCATCTACTCCTTCCCAAACTGTCGGGACTGGTCCTCCAAACTCATGCCCAGGGAAGGGAGCCCCATGGTCTCCCTCCGGGGCCCAATTGTTGGGGCCTGGATCCCCTCTCAGCCCAAGCTCAGTTCCTGACGTTCGTGTTCCGTCATCCCTACGGGTTCAGTCCTTGTTTTGGTGAGATGTGTTGGTTCCACGCTGCTCCCACAAGGCCAACGTCACCTCCACGTCCCCACACCGAGCATGTCGAACTCGAAAGAGCTCTACACGGAGGCTGCCGCCCTGGCCCGGTGTGGCTGGGGACACCGCAGACCCTGCCCCCTGCCAGGGCCGTCGGAATGATGGAGACCGCCATGCCACACGACGCCATGCTCCCTGAAACAGGACGCCCTGGGCGCACCTCCCTGTTCCTAACACAGCCTGCCAAACGTGACCATCTGATCCCGGACACCGGTCCTGACAGTGCCCCGAATATCTGTTTTGATCTGTGTCCTGCTTGGGAAGCGCAGAGGTTACGATTCCAAGTTCTCCGGTCACAGGAGAAGAAGGAGACACCTACCCACGGGAGACAGAAACCGCTCCACTACCTTCCTGGTCACACTCCAGGCAGGATAGAATGCAGCAGGCTTGGGCCTAACTGAGGAGCAACAAAACGTTGCTATGGCAGCAATGGAGTCCAGCCTGCCTCATAAGCCGGGGCCGCCCCCCGCCCCACCCGGGGGCCCCCGCAGGCAACTGGCAGGCAGGGTGGGCAAAAGAGCCTAAGGGTGCTGCAGGCCACTACGTGGCCCTCAGCTTTGACCACAATACCTCCCAAGGTGGACTTTCAGTGAACCCGCAGGTGGGTCCTGGCCCTCAACTTCCTGCTTCACGCAGGATGTCGATCCCAAAGTTCCCCGTGATGATGCACCCACTGGAGCCCAGGCTGGCACGCTCCCTCCAGGACAGGTCGGACACAAACGCCCTGATTCTGCCCCCTCCCTCGGAGATCCACCAAGGCCTAGGTGGAGGAAGAGGCGGGTGAGAGGGGAATGTGGCCCTGAGAGGCCTATCCCCGCTCAGGATCTCATCTATCAAGTGCAGGAGCATTCCAACGCCTCCATCTGGCCATCTCACATCCTGTTCCCCTCCTGAGTCGGGGGGCAGTGAGGGATCTGCTGCCCCCGAATCCATGTGCCCAGGGCACGTGAGGGGGCCGGGGGTCGGCACGAGACACTTGTGCGGACACGTCCATCCAGACGCTCACACACCACACATGCACACGCAACCCACTGCACAGAACACATTTGTGACATGCCACACACACATACGACACATGCCCAACACACCCACGCCACAGTCACACAGGGTTTCTGGACTCCTTTATCCTTCATGACCTTTCTGTGCTATTTCCTTGCCCTGAGCCGCCTCTCCACCCCCGCTAATGGCCCTCTCTTGCCTTTCAAGCCCCTTCTGGTGACAGTCCCTAGACGACCTCCCTAACAACACACCAGATCCGAGTTGGGCCAGCATCTACTCCTTCCCAAACTGTCGGGACTGGCATTCAGACTCATGCCGAGGTAAGGGAGCCCCATAGTCTCCCTCCGGGGCCCACTTGGTGGAGCCTGGGTCCCCTCTCAGCCCAAGCTCGGTTCCTGACATTCGTGTTCGGTCATCCCTAAGGGTTCAGTCCCTGTTTTGGTGAGATGTGTTGCTCCCGCGCTGCTCCTACAAGGCCAATGTCACCTCCACGTCCCAACCACGAGCATGGCCGATTCGAGGGAGCTCTGCGCGGAGGCTGTCGCACTGGCCCGGGGTCGCTGTGGACACCGCAGACCCTGCCCCTGCGGGGGCCGTCGGAATTATGGAAGCCGCCACGCCACACGAGGCCAAGCTCCCTGGAACAGGGCGTCCTCGGCACACCTCCCTCTTCCTATCACAGCCTGGCAAACGTGACTTCCTGAACACCGACACCGGACCTGAAAGTGCCCAAATCACTGTTTTGTTCTTTGTCCTGCTTGGGATGCGCAGAGGTTACGTTCCGAATTCTCCGGTCACAGGAGAAGAAAGAGACACGTATCCCATGGGAGAAAGAAACCGCTCCACTACCTTCCTGGTCAGACACCAGGCAGGATAGGAAGCCGCAGGCTTGGGCCTAACTGAGGAGCAACAAAACGTTGCTATGGCAGCAATGGAGTCCAGCCTGCCTCATAAAGCCGGGGCCACACACCGCCCCAGCCGGGGGCCCACACAGCCAACAGGCAGGCAGGGTGGGCAAAGAGCCTAAGGGTGCTGCAGGCCACCTACGTGGCCCTCAGCTTTGACCGAAACACCTCCCAAGGTGGCCTTTCAGTGAAACAGCGGTGGGTCCTGGCCCTCAACTTCCTGCTTCACGTAGGATGTCGATCCCAAAGTTCCCTATGATGATGCACCCACTGGGAGTCCAGGCTGGCACGCTCCCTCCAGTCAGGTCGGACAACAACGCCCTGAGCATACCCCCTCCCACGGAGATCCCACCAAGGCCGAGGTGGAGGAAGAGGCGGGGGTGAGTTGCATGTGGCCCTGAGGGGCCTCTCCCCACTCAGGGTCTCAACTATCAAGTGCAGGAGTTTTCCAAGGCCCCCATTTGGCCATCTTACATCCTGTCCCCCTACTGAGTCCGGGAGCAGTGAGGGATCTGCTGCCACAGAAACCACTTGCCCAGGGCACGTGTGGGTGGCCCGCAGGAGACACCTGTGCGGATATGTCCATCCACACGGTCACACACCACACATGCACACAGAACCCACCACACAGAACACATTTGTGACATACCACACACACATACACCACACACACGCAACACACCCACACCACAGGCACACACACCACAAGCACACACACCACAGGCACACAGGGTTTCTGGACTCCTTTCTCCTTCATGACATTTCTGTGCTATTTTGTTGGCCTGGAGCCGCCTCTCCACGCACCGCTAATGGCCCTCTGTTGCCTTTCAAGACCCTGCTGGTGTCAGTCTCTAGACGACCTACCTAACACCCCCACCAGATCCGATCTGGGTCCGCGTACTGCCGGGACTGGTCCTGCAGACTCAGGCTGAGGGAAGGGAGCCGCATGGTCTCCCTCCTGGGCCCACTTTGTGGGACCTGGGTCCCCTCCCAGCCCAAGCTCGGTTCTTGACGTTCATGTTCCGTCATCCTTAAGGGTTCAGTCCCTGTTTTGGTGAGATATGTTGGTTCCGCCATGCTCCCACAAGGCCAACGTCACCTCCATGTCCCCACAACGAGCATTGCCAACTCGAGGGAGCTCTGCGTGGAGGCTGCCGCACTGGCCCGGTGTGGCTGTGGACACCGCAGACCCTGCCGACAGCCATTGCCGTCGGAATGGTGGAGGCCGCCACGCCACATGACGCCAAGATCCCTGGAACAGGGCGCCGTGGGCGCACTTCCCTGTTCGTATCACAGACTGGCATACGTGACCTTCTGAACCCAACACCGGTCCTGACAGAGCCCCGAATCTCTGTTTTGTTCTGTGTCCTGCTTAGGATGCGTAGAGGTTACGCTTCCGAGTTCTCCGGTCACAGGAAAAGAAGGAGACACGTACCGCACGGGAGACAGAAACCGCTCACGACATTCCTGGTCACACTCCAGAAAGGAAAGAAAGCCGCAGGCTTGGACATAACTGAGGAACAACAAAACGTTGCTATGGCAGCAATGGAGTCCAGCCTGCCTCATAAAGCCGGGGCCGCACCCCGCCCCACGCGGGGGCCCCGAGTC
The DNA here is from genome assembly GCA_030068075.1 of Paguma larvata. Classification (NCBI taxonomy): domain Eukaryota; kingdom Metazoa; phylum Chordata; class Mammalia; order Carnivora; family Viverridae; genus Paguma; species Paguma larvata. Next base: position 33,988 of record JAINVK010000157.1, read on the forward strand.
AACTGGCAGGTAGTGTGGGCAAAGAGCCTAAGGGTGCTGCAGGCCACCTATGTGGCCCTCAGCTTTGACTGAAACACCTCCCAAGGTGGCCTTTATTTGAACCCGCGGTGGATCCTGGCCCTCAACTTTCTGCTTCACACAGGATGTCGATCCCAAAGTTCCCCGTTATGATGCACCCACCGGGAGCCCAGACTGACACGCTCACTCCAGGTCAGGTCGGACACCAATGCCCTGAACCTGCCCCCTCTCTCGGAGATCCCACCAAGGCCGAGGTGGAGAAAGAGGCGGGGTGACGGGCATATGGCCATGTGGGGCCTCTCCCTGCTCAGGGTCTCAACTATCAATTGCAGGAATTTTCCAAGGCCCCCATTTGGTCATCTCACATCCTGTTCCCCTCCTGAGTCCGGGAGCAGTGACGGATCTGCTGCCACAAAAGCCATGTGCCCAGGGCACGTGTGGGTGGCCCGCACGAGACACCTGTGCGGACACGTCCATCCACACGCTCCCACACCACATATGCACACGCAACCCACCACACAGAACACATTTGTGACATGCCACACACACATACACCACACACGCGCAACACACCCACACCACAGGCACACACTCCACAAGCACACAAACCACAGGCACACAGGGTTTCCGGAATCCTTTCTCCTTCATAAACTTTCTGTGCTATTATTTGACCTAGAGCCGCCTCTCCCCGCACCGCTAATGGCCCTCTGTTGCCTTTCAGGACCCTGCTGGTGTCAGTCTCTAGACGACCTCCCTAACACCCCACCAGATCCGACCTGGGCCCGCGTCGACTCCTTCCCAAACTGCGGGGACTGGTCCTCAAGACTCAGGCCGAGGGAAGTGAGCCCCATGGTCTCCCTCCTGGGCCCACTCGGTCGGGCCTGGGTTCCCTTTCAGCCCAAGCTCAGGTCCTGAAGTTCGTGTTCCGTCATCCCTAAGTGTTCAGTCCCTGTTTTGGTGAGATGTGTTGGTCCCGCGCTGCTCCCACAAGGCCAACGTCATCTCCACGTCCCAACAACGAGCAAGGCCAACTCCAGGGAGCTCTGCGCGGAGGCTGCCGCACTGGCCCGGTGTGGCTGTGGACACCGCAGACCCTGCCGACAGCCATTGCCGTCGGAATGGTGGAGGCCGCCACGCCACACGACGTCAAGCTCCCTGGAACAGGGCGTCCTGGGCGCACCTCCCTGTTCCTATCACAGCCTGGCAAACGTGACCTTCTGAACCCCGACACCGGTCCTGTCAGTGCCCCGAAACTCTGTTTTTTTCTGTGTCCTGCTTGGGATGTGCAGAGGTTATGCTTCCGAGTTCTCCGGTTAGAGGAGAAGAAGGAGACACATACCCCACGGGAAAGAGAAACGGCTCACCACATTCTTGGTCACACTCCAGGAAGGAAGAAAGCCGCAGGATAGGGCCTAACTCAGGAGCAACAAAACGTTACTATGGCAGCAATGGAGTTCAGCTTGCCTCATTATGATGGGGCCGCACCCCTCCCACCCGGGGGCCCCCGCAGTCTACTGGCAGGCAGGGTGGGCAAAGAGCCTAAGGGTGCTGCTGGCCACCTACGTGGCCCTCAGCTTTGACCGAAACACCTCCCAAGTTGGCCTTTCAGTGAACCCGCGGTGGGTCCTGGCCCTCAACTTCCTGCTTCACGCAGGAAGACGATCCTAAATTTCCCCCTGATGATGCACCCACTGGGACCCCGGCTGGCCCGCTCCCTCCAGGTCAGGTCGGACACCAACGCCATGAGCCTGCCCCCTCCCTCGGAAATCCCACCAAGGCGGAGGTGGAGTAAGAGGCGGGGGTGAGGGGCATGTGGCCATGTGGGGCCTCTCCCTGCTCAGGATCTCCACTATCAAGTGCAGGAAGTTTCCAAGGCCCCCATTTGGCCATCTCACATCTTATTCCCCTCCTGAGTCGGGGGGCAGTGAGGGATCTGCAACCCCAAAAACGACATGCCTAGGGCACGTGTGCGTAGCCCTCACGAAACACCTGTGCGGACACGTCCATCCACACGCTCACTCACCACACATGCACACGCAACCCACCACACAGAACACATTTGTGACACCCCACACACACATACACCACACACTCGCAACACAACCACACCACTGGCACACACACCACAAGCACACACACCACAGGCACACAGGGTTTCTGGACTCCTTTCTCTTTCATGACCTTTCTGTGCTATTTCGTTGGCCTGGAGCCGCCTCTCCACCCACCGCTAATGGCCCTCTGTTGCCTTTCAAGACCCTGCTGGTGTCAGTCTCTAGACGACCTCCCAACACCCCCACCAGATCCGAGCTGGGCCCGCGTCTTACTCCTTCCCAAACTGTCGGGACTGGTCTCCAGACTCAGGCCGAGGGAAGGGAGCCCCATGGTCTCCTCCTGGGCCCACTTGGTTGGGCCTGGGTCCCCTCTCAGCCCAAGCTCGGTTCCTGACGTTCGTGTTCCGTCATCCCTAAGGGTTCAGTCCCTGTTTTGGTGAGATGTGTTGGTCCCGCGCTGCTCCCACAAGGCCACCGTCACCTCCACGTCCCCACAACGAGCATGGCCGACTCGAGGGAGCTCTGCGCGGAGGCTGCCGCACTGGCCCGGTGTCGCTGTGGACACCGCAGACCCTGCCCCTGCGGGGGCCTTCGGAAGGATGGAAGCCGCCACGCCACACGACGCCAAGCTCCTGGAACAGGGCGCCCTGGCACACCTCCCTGTTCCTATCACAGCCTGGCAAACGTGACCTTCTGAACCCGACACCGACCTGACAGTGCCCCGAATCTCTGTTTTGTTCTGTGTCCTGCTTGGGATGCGCAGAGGTTACGCTTTTGAGTTCTCTGGTCACAGGAGAAGATGGAGACACCTACCACCACGGGAGACAGAAACCGCTCCACTACCTTCCTGGTCACACTCCAGGCCGGATAGAATGCCGCAGGCTTGGGTCTAACTGAGGAGCAACAAAACCGTTGCTATGGCAGCAATGGAGTCCAGCGTGCCTCATGAAGCCTGAGTCGCCGCCCGCCCCACCCAGGGTCCCCTGCAGCCAACTGGCAGGCAGGGTGGGCAAAAAGCCTAAGGGTGCTGCAGGCCTCCTACGTGGCCCTCAACTTTGACCACAATACCTCCCAAGGTGGACTTTCATTGAACCCGCAGTGGGTCCTGGCCCTCAACTTCCTGCTTCACGCAAGATGTCAATCTCAAAGTTCCCCGTTCTGATGCACCCACTGAGAGCCCAGGCTGGCAGACTCCCACCAGGTCAGGTCGGACACCACCGCCCTAGCCTGCCCCCTCCCTCGGAGGTACCACCAAGGCCGAGGAGGAGGAAGAGGCGGGTGTGAGGGGCATGTGGCCCTGAGAGGCCTATCCCCGCTCAGGATCTCATCTATCAAGTGCAGGAGCTTTCCAAGGCCTCCATCTGGCCATCTCACATCCTGTTGCCCTTCTGAGTAGGGGGCAGTGAGGGATCTGCTGCCCCCGAATCTATGTGCCCAGGGCACGTGAGGGGGCCGGGGGTCGGCACGAGACACCTGTGCGGACAAGTCCATCCAGACGCTCACACACCACACATGCACACGCAACCCACCACACAGAACACATTTGTGACATACCACACACACATACGCCACACACGCCCAACACACCCACACAACAGTCACACAGGGTTTCTGGACTCCTTTCTCATTCATGACCTTTCTGTGCTATTTCGTTGGCCTGGAGCCGCTTCTCCACCCACCGCTAATGGCCCTCTCTTGCATTTCAAGACCCTGCTGGTGTCAGTCTCTAGACGACCTCCCTAACACCCCCACCAGATCCGAGCTGGGCCCGCCTCTGCTCCTTCCCAAACTGCCGGGACTGGTCCTCAAGACTCAGTCAGAGGGAAGGGAGCCCAATGGTCTCCTTCCTGGGCCCACTTGTTGGGGCCTGGGTCCTCTCTCAACCCAAGCTCGGTTCCTGACGATCCTGTTCCGTCATCCCTAAGGGTTCAGTCCCTGTTTTGCTGAGATGTGTTGGTGCCGCGCTGCTCCCACAAGGCCACGTCACCTCCACGTCCCCACCACGAGCATGGCCGAATCGAGGGAGCTCTGCGAGGAGGCTGCCGCACTGGCCCGTTGTGGCTGTGGACACCGCAGTCCCTGCCGCCTGCCGGGGCCGTCGGAATGATGGAAGCCGCCCCGCCACACGACGCCTAGCTCCTGGAACAGGGCGCCCTGGGCGCACCTTCCTGTTCCTATCACAGCCTGGCAAACGTGACCTTCTGAACCCCGACACCGACCTGACAGTGCCCGAATCTCTGTTTTGTTCTGTGTCCTGCTTGGGATGCGCAGAGGTTACGCTTCGAGTTCTCCGGTCACAGGAGAAGAAGGAGACAACTACCGACACGGGAGACAAAAACCACTCCACTACCTTCTGGTCACACTCCAGGCAGGATAGAAAGCCGAAGGCTTGGGTCTAACTGAGGAGCAACAAAACGTTGCTATGGCAGCAATGGAGTCCAGCATGCCTTCATAATGCCGGGGCCGCCCCCGCCCCACCCGGGGGCCCCCGCAGCCAACTGGCAGGCAGGGTGGGCAAAGAGCCTAGGGTGCTGCAGGCCACTTACTGGCCCTCAGCTTTGACGAAACACCTCCAAGGTGGCCTTTCATTGAACCCCGCGGTGGGGCATGGCCCTCAACTTCCTGCTTCACGCTGGATGACGATCTAAAGTTCCCCGTGATGATGAACCCACTGGGAGCCCAGCCTGGCACGCTCCATCCAGGTCAGGTCGGACTCAAAGCCCTGAGCCTGCCCCCTCCTCGGAGATTCCCACCAAGGCCGAGGTGGAGGAAGAGGCGGGGGTGAGGGGCATGTGTCATGTGGGGCTCTCCCCACTCAGGGTCTCAACTATCAAGTGCGGAAGTTTCCAAGGCCCCCGTTGGGCCATCACACATCCTGATCCCATCCTGAATCGGGGCGCATTGACGGAACTGATGCCCCCGAAACCACGTTCCCAGGGCACGTGTGAGTGGCCCACACGAGACAACTGTGCGGACACATACATCCACACGCACACACACCACACATGCACACGCAACCCACCACACAGAACACATTTGTCACATACCACACACACATACACCACACACGCACAACACACCCACACCACAGGCACACAAACCACAAGCACACACACCACAGGCACACAGGGTTTCTGGACTCCATTCTCCTTCATGACATTTCTGTGCTATTTTGTTGGCCTGGAGCCGCCTCTCCACGCACCGCTAATGGCCCTCTGTTGCCTTTCAAGACCCTGCTGGTGTCAGTCTCTAGACGACCTCCCTAACACCCCCACCAGTTCCGAGCTAGGCCCGCGTCTACTCCTTTGCAAACTGCCGGGATTGGTCCTCCAGACTCAGGCCGAGGGAAGGGAGCCCCATGGTCTCCCTCCTGGGCCCATTTGGTGGGGCCTGGGTCCCCTCTCAGCCAAAGCTCGGTTCCTGACGTTAGTGTTCCATCATCACTACGGGTTCATTCACTGTTTTGGTGAGATGTGTTGGTCCCGGCTGCGCCTACAAGGCCAACGTCACCTCCACGTCCCCACCACGAGCATGGCCGACTCGAGGGAGCTCTGCGCGGAGGCTGCCGCACTGGCCCGCGGTCGCTGTGGACACCCCAGACCCTGCCGCCTGCGGGTGCCGTCGGAATGATGGAAGACCCCATGACACACGACGCCAAGCTCCCTGGAACAGGGAGTCCTGGGCGCACGTCCCTGTTCCTATCACAGCCTGGCAAACGTGACCTTCTGAACCCCGACACCAGTCCTCATAGCACCCCGAATCACGTTTTGTTCTGTGTCCTGCTTGGGATGCGCAGAGGTTACGCTTCCGAGTTCTCGGGTCACAGGAGAAGAAGGAGACACGTACCCCACGGGAGACAGAAACCGCTCCACTACCTTCCTGGTCACACTCCAGGCAGGATAGAAAGCCGCAGGCTTGGGCCTAACTGAGGAGCAACAAAACGTTGCTATGGCAGCAATGGAATGCTGCCTGCCTCATAAAGCCGGGGCCGTGCCCCACCCCACACGGGGGCCCCCGCAGCGAACTGGCAGGCAAGGAGGGCAAAGAGCCAAAGGGTGCTGCAGGCCACCTAAGTGGCCCTCAGCTTTGACCGAAACACCTCCCACGGTGGTCTTTCAGTGAACCCGACGTGGTCCTGGCCCTCAACTTCCTGCTCCACGCAGGATGTCGATCCCTAAGTTCCCCTTGGTGATGCACCCACTGGGAGCCCAGGCTGGCACGCTCCCTCCAGGTCAGGTCGGACACCAGCGCCCTGAGCCTGCCCCCTCCCTCAGAGATCCCACCAAGGCCGAGGTGGAGGAAGAGGCGGGGGTGAGGGGCATGTGTCCCTGAGAGGCCAATCCCCACTCAGTATCTCATCTATCAAGTGCAGGAGCTTTCCAAGGCCTCCATCTGGCCATCTCACATCTGTTCCCCTCCTGAGTCCGGGGGCACTGACGGATCTGCTGCCACCGAATCCATGTGCTCAGGGCACGTGAGGGGGCCGGGGGTCTGCACGCTACACCTGTGCGGACACGTCCATCCACACGCTCATACACCAAACATGCACACGCAACCCACCACACAGAACACATTTGTGACATACCACACACATATACGCCACACACGTCCAAAACACCCACACCACATTCACACAGGGTTTCTGGACTCCTTTATACTTCATGAACTTTCTGTGCTATTTCCTTGTCCTGAGCCGCCTCTCCACCCCCTCCAATGGCCCTCTCTTGCCTTTCAAGCCCCTTCTGGTGTCAGTCCCTAGACGACCTCCCTAACACCCCCACCAGATCCGACTGGGCCCGCATCTACTCCTTCCCAAACTGTCGGGACTGGTCCTCCAACTCAGGCTGAGGTAAGGGAATCCCATGGTCTCCCTCCTGGGCCCACTTGGTGGGGCCTGGGTCCCCTCTCAGCCCAAGCTCGGTTCCTGACGTTCGGTTCCGTCATCCCTAAGGGTTCAGTCCCTGTTTTGGTGAGATGTGTTGGTCCCGCGCTGCTCCCACAAGGCCACCATCACCTCCACGTCCCCACCACGAACATGGCCAACACGAGGGACATCTCCGCGGAGGCTGCCGCACTGGCCCGTTGTGGCTGTGGACACCGCCGACACTGCCGCCTGCCAGGGCCGTCGGAAGGATGGATACCGTCATGTCACACCACGCCAAGCTCCCTGGAACAGGGCGCCCTTGGCACACCTGCGTGTTCCTATCACAGCCTGGCAAACGTGATCTTCTGAACCCCTACATAAGTCCTGATAGCGCCCCGAATCACGTTTTGTTCTGTGTCCTACTTGGGATGCACAGAGGTTATGCTTCTGAGTTCTCTGGTCACAGGAGAAGAAGGAGACACCTACCACCACGGGAGACAGAAATCGTTCCACTACCTTCCTGGTCACACTCCAGGCAGGATAGAAAGCCGCAGGCTCGGGCCTAACTGAGGAGCAACAAAACCCGATGCTATGGCAGCAATGGAATACAGACTGCCTCATAAAGGCGGCGCCGCCCCCCCGCCCACCCAGGGGACCCCGCAGCCTACTGGCAGGCAGGGTGGGCAAAGAGCCTAAGGGTGCTGCAGGCCACCTACGTGGCCTTCAGCTTTGACCACAATACCTACGAAGGTGGACTTTCAGTGAACCCGCGGTGGGTCCTGGCTCTCAACTTCCTGTTACACGCGAGATGTCGATCCCAAAGTTCCCCGTGATGATGCACCCACTGGGATCCCAGGCAGGCACGCTCCCTACAGGTCAGGACGGACACCACCGCCCTAGGCTGCCCCCTCCTTTTGAGGTATCACCAAGGCCGAGGTGGAGGAAGAGGAGGGGGTGAGGGGCATGTGGCCATGTGGGGCCTCTCCACGCTCAGGGTCTCAACTATCAAGTACAGTAACTTTCCAAGGCCCCCATTTGGCGATCTCACATCCTGTTCCCCTCCTGAGTCGGGGGGCAGTGAGGGAACTGCTGACCCCGAACCACGTTCCCAGGGCACGTGTGAGTGGCCCGCACGTGACACCTGTGGGAACACGTCCATCCAAACACGCACACACCACCCATGCACACGCAACCCACCACACAGAACACATTTGTTACATACCACACACACATACACCACACACACGCAACACACCCACACCACAGTCACACACACCAAAAGCACACACACCACAGTCACACAGGGTTTCTGGATTCCTTTATCATTCATGACTTTTCTGTGCTATTTCCTTGCCCTGAGCCGCCTCTCCACCCCCTCTAATGCCCCTCTCTTACCTTTCAAGCCCCTTCTGGTGTCAGTCCCTAGACGACCTCCCTAACACCCCCACCGATCCGTGTTGGGCCCGCATCTACTCCTTCCCAAACTGTCGGAACTGGTTTTCCAGACTCATGCCGAGGGAAGGGAGCCCCATGGTCACCTTCCTGGGCCCACTTGGTGGGTTCGGGTCCCCTCTCAGCCCAAGCTCGGTTCCTGAGGTTCGTGTTCCGTCATCCCTAAGGGTTCAGTTCCTGTTTTGGTGAGATGTGTTGGTCCTGCACTGCTCCCACAAGGCCAACGTCACCTCGACGTCCCCACCACGAGCATGGCCGGCGCGAGGGAGCTCTGGGCGGAGGCTGCCGCACTGGCCCGGGGACGCTGTGGACACCGCAGACCCTGCCGCCTGCGGGGGCCATCGGAATGATGGAAGCTGCCACGCCACAAGATGCCAAGCTCCCTGGAACAGGGCGTCCTGGGCGCACCTCCCTGTTCCTATCACAGCCTGGCGAACGTGACCTTCTGAAACCCGTAACCGGACCTGACAGTGCCCAGGATCTCTGTTTTGTTCTGTGTCCTGCCTGGGATGCGCAGAGGTTACGCTTCCGAGTTCTCCGTTAACAGGAGTAGAAGGAGACACGTACCAAACTGGAGACAGAAACCGCTCCACTACATTCCTGGTCACACTCCAGGCAGGATAGAAAGTCGCAGGCTTGGGCCTGAGGAGCAACAAAACGTTGCTATGGCAGCAATGGAGTCCAGCCTGCCTCATAATGCCGGGGCCGCCCCCCGCCCCACCCGGGGGCCCTCGCAGCCAAGTGGCAGGCAGGGTTGGCAAAGAGCCTAAGGGTGCTGCAGGCCATTACGTGGCCATAAGCTTTGACCGAAACACCTCCCAAGGTGGCCTTTCAGTGAACCCGCGGTGGGTCCTGGCCCTCAACTTCCTGTTTCACGCAGGATGACGATCAAAAAGTTCCCCGTGATGATGGACCCACTGGGAGCCCAGGGTGGCACACTCCATCCAGGTCAGGTCGGACACCAAAGCCCTGAGCCTGCCCCTCCCTCGGAGATCTCACCAAGACCGAGGTGGAAGAAGAGGCGGGGGTGAGGGGCGGTGGGCCTGAGGGGCCTCTCCCCGCTCAGGGTCTCAACTATCAAGTGCAGCAGCTTTCCAAGGCTCCATTTGGCCATCTCACATCCTGTTCCCCTCCTGAGTTCGGGAGCAGTGAAGGATCTTCTGCCCCACAAACCATGTGCCGACGGCATGTGTGGGTGACCCGCACGAAACACCTGTGCGGATACGTCCATCCACACGCTCACAGACCACACATGCACACGCAACCAACCACACAGAACACATTTGTGACATACCACTCACACATACACCACACGCTCGCAACACACCCACATCAAAGGCACACACACCACAAGCAAACACACCACAGGCACACAGGGTTTCTGGACTCCTTTCTTCTTCATGACCTTTCTGTGCTATTTCGTAGGCCTGGAGACGCCTCTCCACGCACCGCTAATGGCCCTCTCTTGCCTTTCAAGACTCTGCCGGTGTCAGTCTCTAGACTACCTCCCTAACACCCCCATAAGATCCGAGCTGGGCCCTCGTCTACTCCTTCCAAAACTGCCGTGACTGGTCCTCAAGACTGAGACAGAGGGAAGGGAGCCCCATGGTCTCCTTCCTGGACCACTTGCTGGGGCCTGGGTTCCCTCTCAGCCCAAGCTCGGTTCCTGACGATTGTGTTCCGTCATCCCTAAGGGTTCAGTCCCTGTTTTGGTGAGATGTGTTGGTGCCCCGCTGCTCTCACAAGGCCAACGTCACCTCCACGTCCCCACCACGAGCATGGCCGACTCGAGGGAGCTCTGTGCGGAGGCTGCCGCACTGGCCCGGTGTGTCTGTGGACACCCCAGACCCTTCCGCCTTCCGGGGACGTCGGTATGATGGAAGCCGCCATGCCACACGACGCCAAGCTCCCTGGAACAGGGCGCCCTGGGCGCACCCCCCTGTTCCTATAACAGCCTGGCAAACGTGACCTTCTGAAACCCGACACCGGACCTGACAGTGCCCCGAATCTGTGTTTTGTTCTGTGTCCTGCTTGGGATGCACAGAGTTTACGCTTCCGAGTTCTCCAGTCATAAGAAAAGAAATAGACACGTATCCCACGGGAGACAGAAACCGCTCACTACATTCCTGGTCACACTCCAGGCAGGATAGAGCCACAGGCTTGGGCCTAACTGAGGAGAAACAAAACGTTGCTATGGCAGCAAGGGAGTCCAGCCTGCCTCATAATGCCGGGGCCGCCACCCGCCCCACCTGTGGGCCCCACAGCCAAGTGGCAGGCAGGGTGGGCAAAGAGCCTAAGGGTGCTCCAGGCCACCTACGTGGCCCTCAGCTTTGATTGAAACGCCTCCCAAGGTGGCCTTTCAGTTTACCCGCTGGGGGTCCGGGCCCTCATCTTCCTGCTTCACGCACGATGTCGATCCCAAAGTTCCCCGAGATAATGCACCCACTGGGAGCCCAGGCTGGCACGCTCCCTCCAGGTTAGGTCGTGACACCAATGTCCTGAGCCTGCCCCCTCCCTCGGGGATCCAACCAACGCCGAGGTGGAGGAAGAGGCGGGGGTGAGGGGCATGTGGGCCTGAGGGGCCTCTCCCCTCTCAGGGTCTCAACTATCAAGTGCAGGAGCTTTCCAAGGCCCCCATTTGGCCATCTCACATCGTGTTCACCTCCTGAGTCCATGAGCAGTGAGGGATCTGCTCCAAAAACCACGTGCCCAGGCACGTGTGGGTGGCCTGCACGAAAAAACTGTGCAGACACATCCATCCACACGCTCACAACCACCCTTGCACACGAAAACCACCACACAGAACACATTTGTGACATACCACACACACATACACCACACACGCGCAACAACCCACACCACAGGCACACACACCACAAGCACACACACCACAGGCACACAGGGTTCCTGGACTCCTTTCTCTTTCATGACCTTTCTGTGCTATTTCGTTGGCCTGGAGTTGCCTCTCCACCCACCGCTAATGGCCCTCTCTTGCGTTTCAAGACTCTGCTGGTGTCAGTCTCTAGACGACCTCCCTAACACCCCCACCAGATCCGAGCTGAGCCCGCGTCTGCTCCTTCCCAAACTGCCGGGACTGCTCCTCCAAACTCAGGCCGAGGGAAGGGAGACCACTCCCTTCTGGGCCCACTTGGTAGGGCCTGGGTGCCCTCTCATCCCGAGCTCAGTTCCTGACGTTCGTGTTCCTTCATCCCTAAGGGTTCAGTCCCTGTTTTGGTGAGATGTGTTAGTCCCGCACTGCTCCCACAAGGCCACCGTCATCTCCACATCCCCACCACGATCATGGCGACTCGAGGGAGCTCTGCGCAGAGGCTGCCGCACTGACCTGGTGTGGCTGCAGACACCGCAGATTCTACCGATTTCCGGGGACGTCGGTATGATGGAAGCCGCCACGTCACACCACGCCAAGTTCCCTGGAACAGGGCGCCCTGGGCACACATGCGTGTTCCTATCACAGCCTGGCAAACGTGGCCTTCTGAACCCCGTCACCAGACCAGACAGCGCCCCGAATCACTGTTTTGTTCTGTGTCCTGCTTGGGATTCGCAGAGGTTACACTTCCGATTTCTCTGGTCACAGGGGAAGAAGGAGACACGTACTGCACGGGAGACAGAAACCGCTCCACCACATTCCTGGTCACACTCCAGACAGGATAGAAAGCCGCAGGCTTGGGCCTAACTGAGGAGCAACAAAACGTTGCTACGGCAGCAATGGAGTCCAGCATGCCTCATAATGCCGGGGCCGCCCCCCGCCCCACCTGGGGGCCCCCGCAGCCAACTGGCAGGCAGGGTGGGTAAAGAGTCTAAGGGTGCTGCTGGCCACCTACGTGGCCCTCAGCTTGGAACGAAACAGCTCCCAAGGTGGCCTTTCAGTGAACTCCCGGTGTGTCCTGGCCCTCAACTTCCTGCTTCACGCTGGATGACGATCCTAAAGTTCCCGGTGATGATGCACCCACTGGGAGCCCAGGCTGGCACACTCCCTCCAGGTCAGGACGGACACCACCGACCTAGACTGCCACCTCCCTCGGAGGTACCACCAAGGCCGAGGTAGAGAAAGAGGCGGGAGTGAGGAGCATGTGGCCCTGAGAGGCCTATCCCTGCACAGGATCTCATCTATCAAGTGCAGAAGCTTTCCAAATCCTCCATCTGGCCATATCACATCCTGTTCCACTCCTGAGTCGGGGGGTAGTGAGGGATCTGCTGTCCCCGAATCCATGAGCCCAGGGCACGTGAGGGGGCCGGGTGTCGGCACGAGAAACCTGTCCGGACACGTCCATCGAGACGCTCACACACTACACATGCACACGCAACCCAGCGCACAGAACACATTTTTGACATACCACACACACATACGCCACACACACCTAACACACCGACACCACAGTCACACAGGGTTTCTGGACTCCTTTATCCTTCATGACCTTTCTGTGCTATTTCCTTACCCTGAGACGCCTCTCCTCCCCCGCTAATGGCCCTCTCTTGCCTTTCAAGACCCTGCTGGTGACAGTCTCTAGACGACCTCCCTAACACCCCCACCAGATCCGAGCTGGGCCCGCGTCTACTCCTTCAAAAACTGCTGGGACTGGTCCTCCAGACTCTGACCGAGGGAAGGGAGCCCCATGGTCTCCCTCCTGGGCCCACTTGGTGGGGCCTGGGTCCCCTCTCAACCCAAGCTCGGTTCCTGATGTTCGTGTTCTGTCATCCCTAAGGGTTCAGTCCCTCTTTTGGTGAGATGTGTTGGTCCCCCGCTTAACAACAAGGCCAACGTCACCTCCACGTCCACACCACGAGCATGGCTGCTTCGAGGGAGCTCTGTGCTGAGGCTGCCGCACTGGCCAGGTGTGGCTGTGGACACCGCAGACCCTTCCGCCTGCCGGGGCCGTCGGTATGATGGAAGCCGCCACGCCACACGACGCCAAGCTCCCTGGAACAGGGTGCCCTGGGCGCACCTCTCTGTGCCTATCGCAGCCTGGCAAACGTGACCTTCTGAATCCCGACACCTGTCATGACAGTGCCACGAATCTGTGTTTTGTTCTTGTGTCCTTCTTGGGATGCACGGAGGTTATGCTTCTGAGTTCTCCGGTCACAGGAGAAGAAGGAGTACGTACCCCACGGGAGACAGAAACCGCTCCATAACATTCCTGGACACAATCCAGGAAGGAAAGAAAGCCGCAATCTTGGGTCTAACTGAGGAGCAAAAAGGCGTTGCTATGGCAGAAATGCAGTCCAGCCTGCCTCATAAAGCCGGAGCCGCACCCCGGCACACCCGGGTTCCCGCGCTGCCAACTGGCAGGCAGGGTGGTCAAAGAGCCTAAGGGTGCTGCAGGCCACCTACGTGGCCCTCAGCTTTGAACGAAACAGCTCCCAAGGTGGCCTTTCAGTGAACTCGCGGTGGGTCCTGACCCTCAACTTCCTGCTTCACGCAGGATATCGATCCCAAGGTTCCCCGTGATGATGCACCCACTGGGAGCCCATGCTGGCAAGCTCCCTCCAGGTCAGGTCGGACACCACCGCCCTGAGCCTGGCAACTCCCTTTTACATCCCACCAAGGCCGAGGTGGAGGAGGAGGCAGGGTGAGGGGCATGTGGCCCTGATAGGCCTGTACCCGCTCAGGATCTCAACTATCAAGTGCAGGAGCTTTCCAAGGCCTCCATTTGGACATCTCACTTCCTGGTCCCCTCCTGACTCGGGGGGCAGTGAGGGATCTGCTGCACCCGAATCCATGTGCCCAGGGTATGTGAGGGGACCGTATCCGGCACGAGACACCTGTGCAGACACGTCCATCCAGACCCTCACACACCACACATTCACACGCAACCCACCGCAAAGAACACATTTGTGACATACCACACACACATACTCCACACAGGCCCAACACATGCACACCACAGTCACACAGGGTTTCTGGACTCCTTTCTCCTTCATGACCTTTCTGTGCTATTTCCTTGCCCTGAGCTGCCTCTCCAGCCCCTGCTAATGGCCCTCTCTTGCCTTTCAAGCCCCTGCTGGTGTCATCCCTAGACGACCTCCCTAAAACCCTCACGAGATCCGAGCTGGGCCCTTGTCTACTACTTCCCAAACTGTCAGGACTGGTCTTCCAGACTCAGGCCGAGGAAAGGGAGACCACTACTTTCTGGGCCCACTTGGTGGGCCTGGGTTCCCTCTCAGCCCAACCTCGGTTCCTGACGTTCGAGTTCCGTCATCCCTAAGGGTTCAGTCCCTGTTTTGGTGAGATGTTTTGGTGCCGTGCTGCTCCCACAAGGCCACCGTCACCTCTACGTCCCCACCACGAATATGGAAGACTCGAGGGAGCTCTGCGCGGAGGTTGCCGCACTGGCCCGGTGTGGCTGTGGACACCGCAGACCCTGCCGCCTGCCAGGGCCGTCAGAAGGATGGACGTAGCCACGCCACACCATGCCAGCTCCCTGGAACAGGGCGCCCTGTGCGCACCTGCTTGTTCCTATCACAGCCTGGCAAACGTGACCTTCTGAACCCCGACACCAGTCTAGAGAGCGCCCTGAATCACTGTTTTGTTCTGTGTCCTGCTTGGGATAGGCAGAGTTTATGCTTCCGAGCTCTCCAGTCACAGGGGAAGCAGGAGACACCTACCTCCACGGTAAACAGATACCGCTCCACTGCCTTCCTGGTCACACACCAGGCGGGATAGAAAGCCGCAGGCTTGGGCCTAACTGAGGAGCAACAAAACAGTTGCTATGGCAGCAATGGAGTCCAGCGCGCCTCATAAAGCCGGGGCCCCCTCCTACACCCGGGGACCCACAGCCAACTGTCGGGCAGGGTGGGCAAAGAGCCTAGGGGTGCTGCAGGCCACCTACGTGGCCCTCAGCTTTGACCGCAACAACTCCCAAGGTGGCCTTTCATTGAACCCTCGGTGGGTCCTGACCCTCAACTTCCTGCTTCAGTCAGGATGTGGATCCAAAAGTTCCCCGTCATGATACACCCCCTGGGAGCCCAGGCTGGCACACTCCCTCCAGGTCAGGTCAGACACCACCGCCCTAGCCTGCCCCCTCCCTCAGAGGTCCAACCAAGGCCGAGGTGGAGGAAGAGGCGGGGGTGAGGGGCATGAGGCCCTGAGGGAACTCTCTCGGCTCAGGGTCTCAACTATCAAGTGCAAGAGATTTCCAAGACCCTATTTGGCCATCTCACATCCTGTTCCCCTTCTGAGTCCGGGAACAGTGAGGGATCTGCTGCCCCAAAAACCAAGTGTCCAGGGCACGTGTGGGTGGCCCGCACGAGACACCTGTGCGGACACGTCCTTCCACACGCTCACACACCACACATGCACACGCAACCCACCGCACAGAACACATTTGTGACATACCACACACACATACGCCACACATGTGCAACACACCCACACCACAGGCACACAGGATTTCTGGACTCCTTTCTCCTTCATAACTTTTCTGTGCTATTTCCTTGCCTTGAGCCGCCTCTCCACCCCCCGCTAATGGCCCTCTCTTGCCTTTCAAGCCACTGCTGGTGTCAGTCCCTAGACGACCTCCCTAACACCCCATCCAGATCCAAGCTGGGCCCTTGTCTACTACTTCCCAAACTGCTGGGACTTGTCCTCCAGATTCTGGCCGAGGGAGGGGAGCCACATGGTCTTCCTCCTGGGCCCACTTGTTGGGGCCTGGGTCCCCTCTCAGCACAAGCTCGGTTCCTGACGTTCGTGTTCCGTCATCCCTAAGGGTTCAGTCCCTGTTTTGGTGACATGTGTTGGTTCCGGGCTGCTCCCACAAGGCCACCGTCATCTCCACGTCCCCACCACGAACATGGCCGACTCGAGGGAGCTCTGCGCGGAGGCAGCCACACTGGCCCGGTTGGGCTGTGGACACCGCCGACCCTGCCACCTGCTTGGGCCTTCGGTATGATGAAAGACGCCAAGCCACACGACGCCAAGCTCCCTGGAACAGGGAGCCCTGGGCACACCTCCCTGTTCCTATCACAGCCTGGCAAACCTGACTTTCTCAACCCCGACACGGGTCCTAACAGTGCCCCGAATCTCTGTTTTGTTCTGTGTCCTGCTTGGGATGCACAGAGGTTACGCTTCCGAGTTCTCCGGTCACAGGAGAAGAAGGAGACACGTACCCCACGGGAGACAGGAACCGCTCCACTACATTCCTGGTCACACTCCAGACAGGATAGAAAGCCGCAAGCTTGGGCCTAACTGAGGAACAGCAGAACCCGTTGCAATGGCAGCAATGGAGTCCAGCGTGCCTCAAAAAGCCAGGACCGACTACCTCAACCCGGATGCCCCTGCAGGCAAGTTGCGGGCACGGTGGGCAAAGAGCCTAGGGGTGCTGCAGGCCACTTATGTGGCCCTCAGCTTTGACCGTAACACTTCCCAAGGTGGCCTTTCTTTTAACCCGCGGTGGGTCCTGGACCTCAACTTCTTGCTTCACACAGGATGTCGATCCTAAAGTTCCCCGTGTTGATGCACCGCCTGGGAGCCCAGTCTGGCACGCTCCCTCCTGGTCAGGTCGGACACCACCAGCAATGAGCCTGCCCCCTCCCTCGGAGATCCCACCAAGGCCGAGGTGGAGGAAGAGGCGAGGGAGAGGGGCATGTGGCCTTGAGGGGCCTCTCCCCGCTCAGGGACTCAACTATCAAGTGCAGGAGCTTTCCAAGTCCCCCATTTCGCCATCTCACATCCTGTTCCACTCCTGAGTCCGGGAGCAGTGAGGGATCTGCTGCCCCAAATTCCTCGTGCCCAAGGCACGTGTGGGTGGTCCGTACGAGACACCTGTGCGGATACGTCCATCCACACGCTCACATACCACACATGCACACGAACCAACCACACAGAACACATTTGTGACATACCACACACACATACACCACACATGCGCAACAACCCACACCACAGGCACACACAACACAAGCACACACACCAGAGGCACACAGGTTTTCCGGAATTCTTTCTGCTTCATAACCTTTCTGTGCTTTTTCGTTGGCTGGAGCCGCCTCTCACACCACCACTAATGGCCCTCTGTTGCCTTTCAAGACCCTGCTGATGTCAGTCTCTAGACGACCTCCCTAACACCCCCACTAGTTCCGAGCGGGCCCGCGTCTGCTCCTTGTCATACTGCGCTGACTGGTCCTCAAGACTAGGCAGAGGGAATGGAGCCCCATGGTCTCCTTCCTGGGCCCACTTGGTGGGGCCTGGGTCCCCTCTCAGCCCAAGCTCGGTTCTGAAGTTCGTGTTCCATCATCCCTAAGGGTTCAGTCCCTATTTTGGTGACATGTGTTGGTGCCGCTCTGCTCCCACAAGGCCACCGTAACCTCCACGTCCCCACCACGAGCATGGTCGACTCGAGGGAGCTCTGCGCGGAGGTTGCCGCACTGACCCGGGGTCGCTGTGGACACCGCAGACCCTGCCGCCTGTGGGGGCTGTGGGAATGATGGAAGCCGCCACGCCACACGACTCCAAGCTCTCTGGAACAGGGCGTCGGGGCACACCCTCCCTGTTCCTATCACAGCCTGGTAAACGTGACCTTCTGAACCCCTAAACCGGACCTGACAGTGCCCCGAATCTCTGTTTTGTTCTGTGTCCTGCTTGGGATGCGCAGAGTTTGCACTTCCGGTTCTCCGGTCACAGGAGAAGAAGGAGAGACGTAACGCACGGGAGACAGAAACCGATCCACTACATTCCTGGGCACACTCCAGGCAGGATAGACAGCCCCAGGCTTGGGCTTAACTGAGGAGCAACAAAACATTGCTATGGCAGCAATGAGGTCAAGCCTGCCTCATAAAGCCGGGGCCGCACCCCGCCCCACCCGGGGGCCCCCCGCAGCCAACTGGCAGGCAGGGTGGGCAAAGAGCCTAAGGGTGCTGCAGGCCACTTACGTGGCCCTCAGCTTTGACCACAATACCTACCAAGGTCTACTTTCACTGAACCCGCAGTGGATCCTGGCCCCTCAACTTCCTATTTCACGCAAGATGTCGATCAAAAAAGTTCGCCGTGATGATGCACCCCACTGGGAGCACAGGCTGGCACGCTCTCCAGGTCAGGGTGGACACCACTGCCCTAGCCTGCCCCCTCCCTCGGATGTACCACCTAGGCCGAGGTGGAGGCAGAGGAGGGGCTGAGGGCATGTGGCCCTGAAGAAGCCTATCCCCCGCTCAGGCTCTCATCTATCAATTGCAAGAGCTTTCCAAGGCCTCGATCTGGCTATCTCACATCCTGTTCCCCTCCTGTGTCGAGGGGCAGTGAGGGATCTGCTGCCCCCGAATCCATGTGCTCAAGGCACGTGAGGGGGCGGGGGTTGGCACGAGAGACGTGTGCGGACACGTCCATCCAGACGCTCACACACCACACAGCACACGCATCCCACCGCACAGAAACATTTGTGACATACCACACACACATTCGCCACACACGCCCATCACACCCACCCACGGTCACACAGGGTTTCTGGACTCCTTTATCCTTCATGACCTTTCTGTGCTATTTCCTTGCCCTGAGACGCCTCTCCACTCGCGCTAAAGGCCCTCTCTTGCCTTTCAAGCCCCTTCTGGTGTCAGTCCCTAGACGACCTCGCTAAAAACCTTCACCAGATCCGAGCTGGGCCGCATCTACTCCTTGCAAACTGTCGGGTCTGGTCCTCCAAACTCATGGGGAGGAAGGGAGCCCCATGGTTTCCCGCCTGGGCCCCACTTGGTGGGGCCTGGGTCCCCTCTCCACCCAAGCTCATTTCCTGACGTTGTGTTCCGTCATCCCTACGGGTTCAGTCCCTGTTTTGGTGAGATGTATTGGTCCCGCGCTGCTCCCACAAGGCTAACGTCAACTCCACGTCCCTACCACGAGCATTGCCGACTCGAGGCAGCTCTGCGCGGAGGCTGCCGCACTGGCCCAGGGTCGCTGTGGACACCGCCAGACCTTGCCGTCTGCGGGGGCCGTCGGAATGATGGAAGCGCCACGCCACACGACGCCAAGCTCCCTGGAACAGGGCGTCCTGGGCGCACCTCCCTGTTCCTATCACAGCGTGGCAAACGTGACCTTCTGAACCCTGAAACCGGACTTGAAAGTGCCCGAATCTCTGCTTTGTTCTGTGTCCTGTTTGGGATGCGCAGAGTTTGCACTTCCGAGATCTCCAGTCACAGGAAAAGAAGGAGACAGGTACCGCACGGGAGACAGAAACCGCTCCACTACATTCCTGGTCACACTCCAGGCAGATAGAAAGCCGCAGGCTTGGGCCTAACTGAGGAGCAACAAAACGTTGCTATGGCAGCAATGGAGTCCAGCCTGCCTCATAATCCCAGGGCCGCCCCCCGCCCCACCCGGGGGCCCCCGCAGCCAACTGGCAGGCAGGGTGTGCAAAGAGCCTAAGGGTGCTGCAGGCCACCATACGTGGCCTCAGCTTTGACCGAAACACTTCAAAAGGTTGCCTTTCAATGAACCCGCGGTGGGTCCTGGCCCTCAACTTCCTGCTTCACGCAGGATGACGATCTTAAAGATCCCCGTGGTGATGCACCCACTGGGAGCCCAGGCTAGCACGCTCCCTCCAGGTCACGTAGGACACCAATGGCCTGAGATTGCCCCCTCCCTCGGAGATCCCACCAAGGCGGAGGTGGAGGATGAGGTGGGGGGTGAGGGTCATGTGGCCATGTGGGGCGTCTCCCGCTCAGGGTCTCAACTATCAAGTGCAGGAAGTTTCCAAGGCCCCCCATTTGGCCATCTCACATCCTATTCCCCTCCTGAGTCGGGGGGCTGTGAGGGATCTGCTGCCCCAAAAACGACATGCCCAGGGCACGTGTGGGTGGCCCGCACGAGACACCTGTGCGGACACGTGAATCCACACGCTCACACACCACACATGCACACGCAACCCACCACACAAAACACAATTCTGACATACCACACACACATACACCACACACGCGCAACACAACCACAACACAGGCACACACACAAAGCACACACACACAGACACAGGGTTTCTGGACTCCTTTCTCCTTCATGACCTTTCTGTGCTATTTCCTTGCCCTGAGCCGCCTCTCCACCCCACGCTAATGGCCCTCTCTTGTCCTTTCAATCCCGAGCTGGTGTCAGTCTCTAGACGACCTCACTAAAACCCCCACCAGATCCGAGTGGGCCCGCGTCTGCACTTCTCAAACTGCCAGACTGGTCCTCCAAGACTCAGGTCGAGGGAAGGGAGACCATTCCCTCCTGGGCCCACTTGGTGGGGCCTGGGTCCCCTCTCAGCCAAGCTCGGTTCTGACGTTTGTATTTCTTCATCCCTAAGGGTTCAGTCCTTGTTTTGGTGAGATGTGTTTGAGTCCCGTGCTGTACCCACAAGGCCACCTTCACCTCCTCGTCCCCACGACGAACATGGCCGACTGGAGGGAGATCTGCGCGGAGGCTGCCGCACTGGCCCGGAGTGGCTGTGATACACTCGTCGACACTGCCGCTTGGCAGGGCCGTCGGAAGGATGGATGCGCCACGTCACACGACGCCCAAGCTCCCTGGAACAGGTCGCCCTGGGCACACCTGCGTGTTTCCTATCACAGCCTGGGCAACCGTGACCCTTCTGAACCCCGTCACAGTCCTGATAGCGTCCCGCATCATGTTTTGTTCTGTGTCCTGCTTGGGGATGCGGAGAGGTTATGCTTCTGAGTTCTCCGGTCACAGGAGAAGAAGGAGACACCGACCACCACGGAGACCAGAAACCGCACCACTACCTTCCTGGTCACACTCCAGGCAGGATAGAAAGCCGAAGCTTGGTCCTACCTGAGGAGCAACAAAACGTTGCTATGGCGGCAATGGAATCCAGCGTGCTTTCCTATAAAGCCTGAGTCGCCTCCCGCCCCCACCCATCGTCCCCGCAGCCTACTGGCAGGCAGGGTTGGGCAAAGCGCCTAGAGGTGCAGCAAGCCACTTACGTGGCCCTCAGCTTTGACCGAAACACCTCCCAAGGTAGCCCTTTCATTGAACCGCGTTGGGTCCTGGCCCTCGACTTCCTGCTTCACGCAGAATGTCGATCCTAAAGTTTCCCCGTGATGATGCACCATGGGAAGCCCAGGCTGGCACGCTCCATCCAGGTCAGGTCGGAAACCAAGCCCGAGCCTGCCCCCGCCCTCGGAGGTCCCACCAAGGCCGAGGTGGAGGAAGAGGCGGGGTGAGGGGCATGTGGCATGTGAGGCCTCTCCCCGCTCAGGGTCTCAACTATCAAGTGCAGGAGCTTTCCAAGTCCCCCATTTGGCCATCTCACATCCTATTCCCTTCCTGAGTCGGGGGGCAGTGGATCTGCTGCCTCAAAAACGACATGCCCGGGGCACGTGTGGGTAGCCCTCACGAGACACCTGTGCGGACATGTCCATCCACACGCTCACACACCACACATGCACACGGAACCCAGCATAGAGAACACATTTGTGATATACACCACACACATACACCACACACTCGCAACACAACCACACCACAGGCACACACACCACAAGGACATACACCACAGGCACACAGCGTTTCTGGACGCCTTTCTCCTTCATGACCTTTCTGTGCTATTTCGTTGGCCTAGAGCCGCCTCTCCACCCACCGCTAATGGCCCTCTGTTGCCTTTCAAGACCCTGCTGGTGTCAGTCTCTAGAAGACCTCCCTAACACCCCCACCAGATCCGAGCTGGGCCGCGTCTGCTCCTTCCAAACTGCCGGGACTGGTCCTCCAGAATCAGGCCGAGGGGAAGGGAGACCATTCTCCTCTGGCCAACTTGGTGGGGCCTGGGTCCCCTCCTCAGCCAAGCTCGGTTCCTGATCTTCGTGTTCGTCATCCCTAATGGTTCAGTCCCTGTTTTGGTGAGATGTGTTGGTCCCACGCTGCTCCCACCAAGGCCACCGGCACCTCGACGTCCCCACCACGAACATGGCCAACTCGAGGGAGATCTGCGCGGAGGCTGCCGCACTGGCCGGAGTGGCTGTGGACACCTGCTCGACACTGCCGCCTGGCAGGGCCGTCGGAAGGATGGATGCCGCCACGTCACACCACGCCAAGCTCCCTGGAACAGGTCGTCCTGGGCACCCTGCGTGTTCCTATCACAGCTGGCAACCGTGACCTTCTGAACCGTCACCAGTCCTGATAGCGTCCCCGCATCACTGTTTTGTTCTTGTCCTGCTTGGGATGCGGAGAGGTTACGCTTCTGAGTTCTCTGGTCACAGGAGAAGAAGGAGACACCTACTACCACGGGAGAAAGAAACCGCTCCACTACCTTCCTGGTCACCCTCCAGGCAGGATAGAATGCCGCAGTCTTGGGACTAACTGAGGAGCAACAAAACCGTTGCTATGGCAGCAATGGAGTCCAGCGTGCCTCCTAAAGCCTGGGCCGTCCCCCCCCGACCCACCAGGGGCCCCCGCAGCCAACTGGCAGGCAGGGTGGGGTAAAGAGCCTAAGGGTGCTGCAGGCCACCTACGTGGCCCTCAGCTTTGACCACAATACCTACCAAGGTGGACTTTCAGTGAACCCGCAGTGGGTCCAGGCCCTCAACTTCCTGTTTCATGCAAGATGTCGATCCCAAAGTTCCCCGTGACGATGCACCCACTGGGAGCCGAGGCTGGCACGCTCCCTCCAGTTCAGGACGGACACCACCGCCCTAGCCTGCCCCCTCCCTCGGAGGTACCACCAAGGCCGAGGTGGAGGAAGAGGCGGGTGTGAGGGGGATGTGGCCCTGAGAGGCCTATCCCCCGCTCAGGATCTCATCTATCAAGTGCAGGAGCTTTCCAAGGCCTCCATCTGGCCATCTCACATCCTGTTCCCCTCCTGAGTCGGGGGGCAGTGAGGGATCTTCTGCCCCCGAATCTATGTGCCCATGGCACATGAGGGGGCCGGGGGTCGGCACGAGACACCTGTGCGTCCACGTCCATCAGACGCTCACACACCACACATGCACACGCAACCCACCGCACAGACTACATTTGTGACATACCACACACACATACGCCACACACACCCAACACACCCACACCACAGTCACACAGGGTCTGGACTCCTTTATCCTTCATGACCTTTCTGTGCTATTTCCTTGCCCTGAGACGCCTCTCCACTCGCGCTAAAGGCCCTCTCTTGCCTTTCAAGCCCCTTCTGGTGTCAGTCCTTAGACAACCTCCCTAACACCTTCACCAGATCCGCCCTGGGCCCGCATATACTCCTTCCAAAACTGTCGGGACTGGTCCTCAAACTCATGCCCAGGGAAGGGAGCCCATGGTCTCCCTCCGGGGCCCACTTGGTGGGGCCTGGGTCCCCTCTAAGCCCAAGCTCGGTTCCTGACGTTCGTGTTCCATCATCCCTACGGGTTCAGTCCCTGTTTTGGTGAGATGTATTGGTCCCGCGCTGCTCCCACAAGGCCACCGTAACCTCCACGTCCCCACCACGAGCATGGCCGACTCGAGGGAGCTCTGCGCGGAGGCTGCCGCACTGGCCCGGGGTCGCTGGACACCGCAGCCCTGCCACCTTTGGGGGGCTGTGGGAATGATGGAAGCCGCCACGCCACACGACGCCAAGCTCCCTGGAACAGGGCGTCCTGGGCGCACCTCCCTGTTCCTACACAGCCTGGCAAACGTGACCTTCTGAACCCTGAAACCCGGACCTGAAAGTGCCCGAATCTCTGCTTTGTTCTGTGTCCTGTTTGGGATGCGCAGAGTTTGCACTTCTGAGATCTCCAGTCACAGGAAAAGAAGGAGACACGTACCGCACGGGAGACAGAAACCGCTCCACTACATTCCTGGTCACACTCCAGGCAGATAGAAAGCCGCAGGCTTGGGCCCTAACTGAGGAGCAACAAAACGTTGCTATGGCAGCAATGGAGTCAGCCTGCCTCATAATCCCAGGGCCCGCCCCCGCCCCACCCGGGGGCCCCCGCAGCCAACTGGCAGGCAGGGTGTGCAAAGAGCCTAAGGTGCAGCAGGCCACTTAACGTGGCCCTCAAGCTTTGACCGAAACACCTCCAAAGGTCGCCTTTCAATGAACCCTCGGTGGGTCCTGGCCCCTCAACTTCCCTGCTTCACGCAGGATGACGATCCTAAAGTTCACCGTGGTGATGCACCCACTGGGAGCCCAGGCTGGCACGCTCCCTCCAGGTCAGGTCGGACAACAATGGCCTGAGCCTTCCCCCTCCCTCGGAGATCCCACCAAGGCGGAGGTGGAGGATGAGGCGGGGGTGAGGGGCATGTGGCAATGTGGGGCTCTCCCCGCTCAGGGTCTCAACTATCAAGTGCAGGAAGTTTCCAAGGCCCCCATTTGGCATCTCACATCCTATTCCCCTCCTGAGTCGGGGGGCTGAGAGGGATCTTTTGCCCCAACAACGACCATGCCCAGGGCACGTGTGGGTAGGCCCGCACGAGACACCTGTGCGGACACGTGAATCCACACGCTCACACACACCATGCACACGCAACACACACAGAAACATTTCTGACATACCACACACACATACACCCCACACGCGCAACACACCCACACCACAGGCACATACCACAAGCACACACACACAGTACCACAGGGTTTCTGGACCTCCTTTCTCCTTCATGACCTCTCTGTGCTATTTCCTTGCCCTGAGCCGCCTCTCCACCCATCGCCCAATGGCCCTCTCTTGCCTTTCAAGCCCGAGCTGGTGTCAGTCTCTAGACGACCTCACTAACCCCCCACCAGATCGAGCTTGGCCCGCGTCTGTCCTTCTCAAACTGCCAGAACTGGTCCTCCAGACTCAGGTTGAGGGAAGGGAGACCATTCCTCTTGGGCCCATTTGGTGGGGCCTGGGTCCCCTCTCAGCCAAGCTCGGTTCCTGACGTTTGTGTTCTTTATCCCTAAGGGTTCAGTCCTGTTTTGGTGAGATGAGTTGGTCCCGTGCTGCTCCCACAGGCCACCGTCACCTCCTCGTCCCCACCACGAACACGGCCGACTCGAGGGAGATCTGGCGGGAGGCTGCCCGCACTGGCCCGGTGTGGCTGTGTACACCGTCGACACTGCCGCTTGCCAGGGCCGTCGGAAGGATGGATCGCGCCACGTCACACCACGCCCAAGCTCCCTGGAACAGGGCGCCCTGGGCACACTCCATGTTCCTATCACAGCCTGGCAAACGTGACTTCATGAACACCGTACCAGTCCTGATAGAGTCCCGCATCACTGTTTTGTTCTGTGTCCTGCTTGGGATGCGAGAGGTTACGCTTCTGAGTTCTCGGTCACAGGAGAAGAAGGAGACACCCTACCACCACCGGAGACAGAAACGCACCACTAACTTCCTGGTCACACTCCAGGCAGGATAGAATGTCGCAGGCTTGGGCCTAACTGAGGAGCAACAAATCGTTGCTATCGCAGCAATGGAGTCCAGCCCTGCCCTCAAAAGCCGGGGCCGCCCCCCCCCTCTACCGCAGGCCCATGCAGCCAACTGGCGGGGCATGGTGGGCAAAGAGCCTAGGGGTGCTGCAGCCTCTTACGTGGCCCCTCAGCTTTGACTGCAACACCTCCCAAGGTGGCCTTTCATTGAACATGCGGTGGGTCCTGGCCCTCAACTTCCTGCTTTCAGGGAGGATGTCGATTCTAAAATTCCCCGTGATAGATTCACTCCCTGGGACGCCCAGGCTGGCAAGCTCCCTCCAGGTCAGATCAGACACCACCACAATGAGCCTGCACCCTCCTTGGAGGTCCCACCAGGACCCAGGTGGAGGAAGAGACGGTTGAGAGGGGATGTGGCCCTGAGAGGCCTCTCCCGCCTAGGATTATCTCTAAATTGCAAAGAGCTTTCCAAGACTCCATCTGGCCATCCTCACATCCTGTTCCCCTCCTGTGTCGGGGAGCAGTGAGCGGATCTGCTGCCCCCCGAATCCATGTGCCCAGGGCACGTGAGGGGGCCGGGGGTCGGCACGAGACACCTGAGTGGTACGTCCATCCAGACGCTCAACACCACACATGCACACGCAACCCACCGCACAGAACACATTCTGTGACATACCACACACACATACGCCACACACGCCCCACACACCCACACCACAGTCACCAGGGTTTCTGGATCCTTTATCCTTCATGAACCTTTCTGTGCTATTTCTTGCCCTTGAGACGCCTCTCCACTCGCGCTAATTGCCCTCTCTTGTCTTTCAAGCCTTCTGGTGTCAGTCCTAGACGACCTCCCTAAAACTTCACCAGATCCGAGCTGGGCCCGCATCTACTCCTTGCAAACTGTCGGGTCTGGTCCTCCAACTCATGCGAGGGAAGGGAGCCCCATGGATTCCCGCCTGGGCCCACTTGGTGGGGCCAGGGTCCCCTCAAGCCCAAGCTCGGTTCCTGACGTTCGTGTTCCGTCATCCCTACGTGGTTCAGTCCCTGATTTGGTGAGATATGTTGGTCCCCCGACGCTGCTCCCACAAGGCCAACGTCACCTCCACGTCCCCACCACGAGCATGGCCGACTCGAGGCAGTCCTGCGCGGAGGCTGCCGCATGGGCCCGGGGTCGCTGTGGACACCGCAGACCCTGCCGCCCTCCCCGGGGGGCCGTGGGAATGATGGAAGCTGCCACGCACACGACGCCAAGCCTCCCTGGAACAGGGCGTCCTTGGCGCACCCTCCGGTTCCTATTACAGCCTAGCAAACGTGACCTTCTGAACCCCGATCCGACCTGACAGTGCCCGGAACTCTCTGTATTGTTCTGTGTCCTGCTTTGGATGCGCCAGAGTTTGCACTTCCGAGTTCTCAGTCCAGGAGAAGAAGACGACACGTACCCGCACGGAAGACCGAACCCGCTCCACTATATTCCTCGTCCACTCAGGCAGGATAGAAAGCCCCAGGCTTGGGCCTAACTGAGGAGCAACAAAACATTGCTATTGCAGCAATGGAATCCAGCCTGCCTCATAATCCCAGGGCCCGCCCCCCCCCGCCCCACCCGGGGGCCCCGCAGCCAACTGGCAGGTAGGGTGTGCAAAGAGCGTAAGGGTGCTGCAGGCCACTACGTGGCCCTCAGCTTTGACCACAATACCTACCAAGGTCTACTTCACTGAACCCGAAGTGGGTGTTGGCCCTCACCTTCCTGTTTCACGCAAGACGTCGATCCCAAAATTCCCCGTGATGATGCACCCACTGGGAGCCCAGGCTGGATGCTCCACCCAGGTCAGGATGGACACCCACCGCCCTAGCCTGCCCCCTCCCTCGGAGGTACCACAAGGCCAAGGTGGAGGAAGAGGCGGGGGTGAGGGGCATGTGGCCCTGAGGGGCCTCTCCCCTCTCAGGGTCTCAACTATCAAGTGCAGGAATTTTCCAAGGCCCCCCATTTGGCCATTTCACATCCTGTTCCCCTCCTGAGTCGGGGGACAGTGGGGGATCTGCTGCCCCTGAAACCAAGTACGCAGAGTCAAGTGTGGGTGGCCCGCACGCGACACTTGTGCGAACACGTCCATCCAATTGCACAACACACTACACATTCACAGGCAACCCACTGCACACAACACATTTGTGACCTACCACACACACATATGCCACAAACGCCCAACACACCCACACCACAGTCACACAGGTTTTCTGGATTCATTTCTAGTTCATGACCTTTTTGTGCTATTTTCTTGACCTGGTGCCGCCTCTCCACCCCCCGCTAATGGCCTTTCAATCCCCCGATGGTTTCAGTCTCTAGACCACCTCCCTAACACCCCCACCTAATCCGAGATGGGGCCGTGTCTACTCTTCCCAAACTGTCGGGATGGTCCTCCTGACTCAGGCCAAGGGAAGGGAGCCCCCATGGTCGCCCTCCTGGGCCCACTTGGTGGGGCCTTGGTCCCCTCTCAGCCCACGCTCGGTTCCCTGCCGTTCGGGTTCCGTCATCCCTAAGGGTTCAGTCCCTGTTTTGGTGACATGTGTTGGTGCTTCGCTGCTCCCCAAGGCCACCGTCACCCTCCCACGACCCCACCACGAGCATGGCGACTCAAGGGAGCTCTGCGCGGGAGGTTCCCACACTGGCCCGGTGTGGCTGTGGACACGCCGACCCTGCCGCATGCAGGTCGTCGGAAGGGTGGACGTAGCCACGCCACACCACGCCAGCTCCCTGGAACAGGGCGACCTGGGAGCACTTACGAGTTCCTATCACAGCTGGCACCGTGAACTTCTGAACCCCGACACCGGTCCTAACAGTGCCCCGAAACACTGTTTTGTCTCTGTCCTGCTTGGAATGCGCAGAGTTTTGCTTCGAACTCTCAGTCACAGGTGAAGCAGGAGACACCTACCTCATGGGAAACAGATACCGCTCTACTACCTTCCCTGGTCACACTCAGGCAGGATTGAATGCCTCAGGCGTGGGCCCTAAGTTCGGAGCAACAAAACCCCATTGCTATGGCAACAGGGGAGTCCAGCCTGCTCATAAAGCGGGGTCCGCACCACCTCAAACCAGGGGGCCACCGGCAGCCAAATGATGGGCAAGGTGGGCAAAGAGCCTAGGGGTGCTGCAGGCACCCTACGTGGCCTCAGCTTTACTGAAACACCTCCCAAGGTGGCCTTTCAATGAATCCGCGGTGGGTCCTGGCCCTCAACTTCCTGCTTCATGCAGGATGTCGATCCCAAAAGTTCCCCGTGATGATACACCCCCTGGGAGCCCAGGCTGACACT
This sequence comes from Paguma larvata, assembly GCA_030068075.1. Taxonomy (NCBI): domain Eukaryota; kingdom Metazoa; phylum Chordata; class Mammalia; order Carnivora; family Viverridae; genus Paguma; species Paguma larvata. The sequence goes on from JAINVK010000157.1 coordinate 62,982, forward strand.
CTCCCTCAGGTCAGGTCAGACCAACACGCCCTAGCCTGCCCCTCCCTCGGAGGTCCAATCAAGGCTAGGTGGAGGCAACAGGCGGGGGTGAGGGTTTATGTGGCCGTGAGAGGACTCTCCCAGCTCAGGGTCTCAACTATCAAGTGCAGGAGATTTCCAAGGCCCCTATTTGGCCATCCCACATCCTGCTCCCCTTCTGGTCGGGGGTCAGTGAGGGATCTGTTGCCTCCGAAACCTCGTTCCCAGGGCAAGTGTGGGTTGCCCGCATGAGACACCTGTGCAGACACGTCCATCCACACGCGTCACACACCACACATGCACAGGCAACCCACCACACAGAACACATTTGTGACATACCACACACACATACACCACACACACGCAACACACCCACACTACAGGCTCACACGCCAGAAGCACACACACCACAGGCACACAGGGTTTCTGGACTCCTTTCTCCTTCATGACCTTTCTGTGCTAATTTCCTTGCCCTGAGCCGCCTCTCCACCACCGCTATGGCCCTCTCTTGCCTTTCAAGACCCTGCTGGTGTCAGTCTCTAGATGACCTCCCTAACACCCCCACCAGATACGAGCTGGGCCCACGTCTGCTCCTTCCCAAACTGCCGGGACTTGTCCTCCAGACTCTGGCCGAGGGAAGGGAGCCCCATGGACTCCCTCCTGGGCCCAATTGGTGGGGCCTGGGTCCCCTCTCAGCCCAAGCTCGGTTCCTGACGTTCGTGTTCCGTCATCCCTAAGGGTTCAGTCCCTGTTTTGGTGAGATGTGTTGGTCCCCCGCTGCTCCCACAAGGCCACCGTCACCTCCAGTCCCCACCACAAGCATGGCCGACTCGAGGGAGCTCTGGGCGGAGGCTGCCGCACTGGACCGAGATCGCTGTGGACACCACAGACCCTGCCACCTGCGGGGGTCGTTGGAATGATGGAAGCTGCCACCACACGACGCCAAACTCCCTGGAACAGGGCGTCCTGGACGCACCTCCCTGTTCCTATCACAGCCTGGGAAACGTGACCTTCTGAACCCTGAAACCGGACCTGACAGTTCCCCGAATCTCTGTTTTGTTCTGTGTCCGGCTTAGGATGCGCAGCGGATACGCTTATGAGTCTCTGGTCCAGGAGAAGAAGGAGACACCTCCCACCACGGGAGAAAGAAACCGCACCCCTACCTTCCTGGTCACCCTCCAGGCAGGATAGATAGAATGCCACAGTCTTGGGACTAACTGAGGAGCAACAAAACGTTGCTATGGCAGCAATGGAGTCCAGCGAGCCTCCTAAAGCCGGGGCCGCCCCCCTCTACCCGCAGGCCCACGCAGCCAACTGCGGGCATGGTGGGCAAAGAGCCTAGGGGTGCTGCAGCCTCTTACGTGGTCCTCAGTTTGACTGCAACACCTCCAAGGTGGCCTTTCATTGAACCGGCGGAGGGTCCTGGCCCTCAACTTCAGCTTCATGCAGGATGTCGATCCAAAAGTTCCCCGTGATGATGCACCCACTGGGAGCCCAGGCTGACACGCTCCATGCAGGTCAAATCGGACTCCAACGCCCCTGAGATGACCCCCTCCCTTGGAGAATCCCACCAAGGCGAGGTGGAGGAAGAGGCGGGGTGTGGGGCATGTGACCATGTGGGGCCTCTCCCCGCTCAGACTTGCAACTATCAATGCAGGAAGTTTCCAATGCCCCCATTTTGCCATCTACATCCTATTCCCCTCCTGAGTCGGGGGGCAGTGAGGGATCTGCTGCCCTAAAAACAACATGCCCAGGGGACGTGTGGGTAGTCCTCACGAGACACCCATGCGGACACGTCCATCCACATGCTCCACCACCACACATGCACACGCAACTCTCCACACAGACACATTTGTGACATACCACACACACATACACACAAACGCGCAACACACCCACACCTCAGGCACACACACCAAAGCACACAACCACAGGCACACAGGTTTTCCGGAATACTTTCTCTTCATAACCTTTCTGTGCTATTTCGTTGGCCCGTAGCCGCCTCTCCACTCACCGCTAATGGCCTTCTGTTGCCTTTCAAGACCCTGCTGGTGTCAGTCTCTAGACGACCTCCCTAAAACCCCCACCAGATCCGAGCTGGGACCGCGTCTACGCCTTCCCAAACTGCGGGGACTGGTCCTCAAGACTCAGGCCGAGGGAAGTGAGCCCCATGGTCTCCCTCCTGGGCCCACTCGGTCGGGCCTGGGTTCCCTTTCAGCCCAAGCTTAGTTCCTGAAGTTCGTCTTCCATCATCCCTAAGGGTTCAGTCCCTGTTTTGGTGAGATGTGTTGGTCCCGCGCTGCTCCCACAAGGCCAACGTCACCTCCACGTCCCGACAACGAGCAAGGCCGACTCGAGGGAGCTCTGCGCGGAGGCTGACGCACTGGCCCGGTGTGGCTGTGGACACCGCAGACACTGCCGCCCGCCGGGGCGGTCGGAATGATGGAGGCCGCCACGCCACACGAAGCCATGCTCCCTGGAACATGACGCCCTGGGCGCACATCCCTCTTCCTATCACAGCCTGGCAAACGTGACCTTCTAAACCCGACACCGGTCCTGACAGTGCCCCGAAACTGTTTTTTTCTGTGTCCTGCTTGGGATGCGCAGAGGTTACGCTTCCGAGTTCTCCGGTCAGAGGAGAAGAAGAAGACACATACCCCACGGGAAAGAGAAACGGCTCACCACATTCTTGGTCACACTCCATGAAGGAAAGAAAGGCGCAGGATAGGGCCTAACTCAGGAGCAACAAAACGTTACTATGGCAGCAATGGAGTCCAGCTTGCCTAATTATGATGGGGCCGCACCCCCACCCGGGGGCCCCCGCAGTCTACTGGCAGGCAGGGTGGGCAAAGAGCCTAAGGGTGCTGCTGGCCACCTACGTGGCCGTCAGCTTTGACCGAAACACCTCCCAAGTTGGCCTTTCAGTGAACCCGCGGTGGGTTCTGGCCCTCAACTTCATGCTACACGCAGGATGACGATCCTAAATTTCCCCCTGATTATGCACCAACTGGGACCCGGCTGGCACGCTCCTTCCAGGTCAGGTCGGACACCAACGCCGTGAGCCTGCCCCCTCCCTCGGAGATCCCACCAAGGCCGAGGTGGAGGAAGAGGAGGAGGTGAGGGGCATTGGCCATGTGGGGCCTCTCCCTGCTCAGGATCTCAACTATCAAGTGCAGGAATTTTCCACGGCCCCCATTTGGCCATCTCACATCCTATTCCCCTCCTGAGTCGGGGGGCAGTGAGGGATCTGCTGCCCCAAAAACGACATGCCTAGGGCACGCGTGGGTAGCCCTCACGAGACACCTGTGCGGACACGTCCATCCACACGCTCACACACCACACATGCACACGCAACCCACCACACAGAACACATTTGTGACACCCCACACACACATACACCACACACTCGCAACACATCCACACCACTGGCACTCACACCACAAGCACACACACCACAGGCACACAGGGTTTCTGGACTCCTTTCTCCTTCATGACCTTTCTGTGCTATTTCGTTGCCCTGGAGCCGCCTCTCCACCCAACGCTAATGGCCCTCTCTTGCCTTTCAAGACCCTGCTGGTGTCAGTCTCTAGACGACCTCCCTAACACCCCCACCAGATCCGAGCTGGGCCCGCGACTGCTCCTTCCCAAACTGCCGGGACTGGTCCTCCAGGCTCAGGCCGAGGGAAGGGAGCCCCATGGTCTCCCTCCTTGGCCCACTTGGTTGGGCCTGGATCCCCTCTCAGCCCAAGCTCGGTTCCTGACGTTCATGTTCCGTCACCCTAAGGGTTCAGTCCCTGTTTTGGTGACATGTGTTGGTCCCGCGCTGCCCACAAGGCCACCGTCACCTACACGTCCACCACAACGAACATGGCCAACTCGAGGGAGATCTGCGCGGAGGTGCCGCACTGGACGGTGTGGCTGCAGACACCGACGACACTGCCCCCTGCTGGGGCCTTCGGAAGGATGGATGCCGCCACGTCACACCACGCCAAGCTCCCTGGAACAGGGCGCCCTGGGCACACCTGCGTGTTCCTATCACAGCCTCACAAGTGTGACCTTCTGAACCTCGTCACCAGTCCTGATACCGCCCCGAATCACTGTTTTGTTCTGTGTCCTGCTTGGGATGCGCAGAGGTTACGCTTCTGAGTTCTCTGGTCACAGGAGAAGAAGGAGACACCTACCACCACGGGAGTCAGAAACCGCTCCACTACCGTCCTGGTCACACTCCAGGCAGGATAGAATGCCGCAGGCTTGGGCCTAACTGAGGAGCAACAAAACCGTTGCTATGATAGCAATGGAGACCATCGTGCCTCATAAAGCCTGGGCCGCGCCCCGTCCCACCCGGAGGCGGGGGTGAGGGACATGTGGCCCTGAGAGGCCTATCCCGCTCAGGATCTCATCTATCAAGTGTAGGAGCTTTCTAAGGCCTCCATCTGGCAATCTCACATCCTGTTCCCCTCCTGAGTCGGGGGGGTAGTGAGGGAAATGCTGCCCCAGAATCCATGTTCCCAGGGCACGTGAGGGGGCCAGGGGTCGGCACGAGACACATGTGCAGACTCGTCCATCCAGACGCTCACACACCACACATGCACATGCAACCCACCGCACAGAACACATTTGTGACATACCACACACAAATACGCCACACACGTCCAACACACCCACACCACAGTCACACAAGGTTTCTGGACTCCTTTCTCCTTCATGATCTTTCTGTGCTATTTCGTTGGCCTGGATCCGCTTCTCCACCCACCGCTAATGGCCCTCTCTTGCTTTTCAAGACCCTGCTGGTGTCAGTCTGTAGACGACCTCCCTAACACCCCCACCAGTTCCGAGCTGGGACCGCCTCTGCTCCTTCCCAAACTGCCGGGACTGGTCCTCCAGATTCAGGCCAAAGGAAGGGAGAACACTCCCTTCTGGGCCCACTTGATGGAGCCTCGGTCCCCTCTCAGCCCAAGCTCCGTTCCTGACTTTCGTGTTCCGTCATCCATAAGGGTTCAGTCCCTGTTTTGGTGAGATGTGTTGGTCCCGCGCTGCTCCCACAAGGCCAACGTCACCTCCATGTCCCCACCACGAGCATGGCCACTCGAGGGAGCTCTGCGCGGAGGCTGCCGCACTGGCCCAGTGTGGCTGTTGATAATGCATACCCTGCCGCCTCCCGGGGCCATCGGAAGGATGGACGTCGCCACGCCACACCACGCAAAGCTCCCTGGAACAGGGCGCCCTGGACGCACCTACTTGCTCCTATCACAGCCTGGCAAACGTGACCTTCTGAACCCCGACACCGTTCCTGACAGTGCTCCGAATCACTGTTTTGTTCTGTGTCCTGCTTCTGATGCGCAGAGGTTACGTTTCCATGTCTCCGGTCACCGGATAAGCAGGAGACACCTACATACACGGGAGACAAAAACCGCTCCACTACCTTCCTGGTCACACTCCAGGCAGGATAGAAAGCCGCAGGCCCGGGTCTAACTGAGGAGCAACAAAACCAGTTGCTATGGCAGCAATGGAGTCCAGCGCGCCTCATAAAGCCGGGACCAACCCCACCACCCGGGGGCCCCGGCATCCAACTGGCGGGCAGGGTGGGCAAAGAGCCAAGGGGTGCTGCAGGCCACCTAAGTGGCCCTCCGCTTTGACTGCAACACCTCCCAAGGTGGCCTTTCATTGGACCGCGGTGTGTCCTGGCCCTCAACTTCCTGCTTCAGGCAGGATGTCAAACCCAAAGTTCCACGTGACGATACACCCGCTGGGGGCCCTAGCCTGCCCCCTCCCTCAGAGGTCCCACAGGGGGAGGTGGAGGAAGAGGTGGGGTTGAGGGGCATATGGCCCTGAGGGGACTGTCCTGGCTCAGGGTCTCAACTATCAAGTGCAAGAGCTTTGCAGGCCCCCGTTTGGCCATCACACATCCTGATCCCATCTTGAATCAGGGCGCAATGACGGATCTGATGCCCCCGTAACCACGTTCCCAGGGCACGTGTGAGTGGCCCTCATGAGACAACTGTGCGGACACATCCATCCACACGCACACACACCACACATGCACACGCAACAAACCACACAGAACACATTTGTGACATAGCATACACACATACACCACACACGCGCAACACACCCACACCACAGGCACAGACACCACAACCACACACACCACAGGCACACAGGGTTTCTGGACTCCTTTCTCCTTCATGAACTTTCTGTGCTATTTCGTTGGCCTGGAGCCGCCTCTTTACCCAAGGCTAATGGCCCTCTATTGACTTTCAAGACCCTGCTGGTCCTCCAGACTCAGGGGAAGGGAGCCCCATGGTCTCCCTCCTGGGCCCATTTGGTGGAGCCTGAGTCCCCTCTCAGCCAAAGCTCGGTTCCTGACGTTCGTGTTTGGTCATCCCTAAGGGTTCATTCCCTGTTTTGGTGAGATGTATTGGTGCCGCCCTGCTCCCACAAGGCCAACGTCACCTCCACGTCCCCACCAAAAGCACGTCCAACTGAGGGACTCAGCGCGGAGGCTGCCGCACTGGCCCGTTGTGGCTGTGGACACCGCAGACGCTGCCGCCTGCCAGGGCCGTCGGAATGATGGACGCCGCCACGCCACACGACGCCAAACTCCCTGGAACAGGGCGTCCCGGGCGCACCTCCCAGTTCTGAACCCCGACACCAGTCCTCATAGCGCCCCGAATCTCGTTTTGTTCTGTGTCCTGCTTGGTATGCAGGAGTTTACGCTTCCGAGTTCTCTGGTCACAGGAGAAGAAGGAAGACACGTACCGCACGGGAGACAGAAACCGCTCCACTACATTCCTTGTCACACTCCAGGCAGGATAGAAAGCCGCAGGCTTGGGCCTAACTGAGGAGAATCAAAATGTTGCTATGGCAGCAATGGAGTCCAGCCTGCCTCATAATGCTGGGGCCGCCCCCCGCCCCACCTGGGGGACCCCGCTGACAACTGGCAGGCAGTGTGGGCAAAGAGCCTAAGGGTGCTGCAGGCCACTTACGTGGCCCTCAGCTTTGACCGAAACACCTCCCAAGGTGGCCTTTCAATGAACCCGCGGTGGGTCATGGCCCTCAACTTCCTGCTTCACGCAGGATGACGATCCTAAAGTTCCCCGTGATGATGCACCCACTGGGAGCCCAGCCTGGCATGCTCCATCCAGGTCAGGTCGGACACCAATGCCCTGAGACTGCCCCCTCCCTCAGAGATCCACCAAGGCCGAGGTGGAGGAAGAGGCGGGGGTGAGGGGCATGTAGCCATGTGGGGCCTCTCCCCGCTCAGGGTCTCAACTATCATGTGCAGGAAGTTTCCACGGCCCCCATTTGGCCATCTCACATCCTATTCCCCTCCTGAGTCGGGGGGCAGTGAGGGATCTGCTGCCCCAAAAACGACATGCCCAGGGCACGTGTCGGTAGCCCACACGAGACACCTGTGCGGACAAGTCCATCCACACGCTCACACACCTCACATGCACATGCATCCCACCATACAGAACACATTTGTGACATACCACACACACATACACCACACACTCGCAACACAACCACACCACAGGCACACACACCACAAGCACATACACCACAGGAACACAGAGTTTCTATACTCCTTTCACCTCCATGACCTTTCTGTGCTATTTCCTTGCCCTGAGACGCCTCTCCACCCCTGCTAATCGCCCTCTCTTGTCTTTCAAGCCCCTGCTGGTGTCAGCCCCTAGACGACCTCCCTAACATCCCCTCCAGATCCGAGATGGTCCCGCATCTACTCCTTCCCAAACTGTCGGGACTGGTCCTCCAGACTCATGCCGAGGGAAGGGAGCCCCATGGTCTCCCACCTGGGCCCACTTGGTGTGGCCTGTGTCCCCTCATATCCCAAGCTAGGCTCCTGACGTTCGTGTTCCGTCATCCCTACGGGTTCAGTCCCTGTTTTGGTGAGATGTATTGGTCCCGCGCTGCTCCCACAAGGCCAACGTCACCTCCACGTCCCCACCACGAGCATGGCCGACTCGAGGGAGCTCTTCGCGGAGGCTGCCGCACTGGCCCGCGGTCGCTGTGGACACCGCAGACCCTGCCACCTGCGGGTGCCGTCGGAATGATGGAAGATGCCACGCCACACGACGCCAAGCTCCCTGGAACAGGGAGTCCTGGACGCAACTCCCTGTTCCTATCACAGCCTGGCAAACGTGACCTTCTGAATCCCGACACAGTCCTCATAGCGCCCCGAATCTCGTTTTGTTCTGTGTCCTGCTTGGTATACGCAGAGGTTACGCTTCCGAGTTCTCTGGTCACAGGAGAAGAAGGAGACATGTACCCCACGGGAGATAGAAACCGCTCCACTACCTTCCTGGTCACACTCCAGGCAGGATAGAAAGCCGCAGGCTTGGGCCTAACTGAGGAGCAACAAAACGTTGCTATGGCAGCAATGGAGTCCAGCATACTCATAAAGCTGGGCGCCGCGCCCCGCCACCCGGGGGCCCCCGCAGCCAACTGGCAGGCAGGGAGGGCAAAGAGCCGAAGGGTGCTACAGGCCACCTAAGTGGCCCTCAGCTTTGACCGAAACACCTCCCAAGGTGGCCTTTCAGTGAACCCGACGTGGTCCTGGCCCTCAACTTCCTGCTTCACGCAGGATGTCGATCCCTAAGTTCCCCTTGGTGATGCACCCACTGGGAGCCCAGGCTGGCACGCTCCCTCCAGGTCACGTCAGACACCAACGCCCTGAGCCTGCCCCCTCCCTCGGAGATCCCACCAAGGCCGAGGTGGAGGAAGAGGCGGGGGTGAGGGGCATGTGGCCCTGAGAGGCCTATCCCGCTCAGTATCTCATCTATCAAGTGCAGGAGCTTTCCAAGGCCTCCATCTGGCCAACTCACATCCTGTTCCCCTCCTGAGTCGGGGGGCACTGAGGGATCTGCTGCCACCGAATCCATGTGCTCAGGGCACGTGAGGGGGCCGGGGGTCTGCACAAGACACCTGTGCGGACACGTCCATCCACACGCTCACACACCAAACATGCACACGCAACCCACCACACAGAACACATTTGTGACATACCACACACACATACGCCACACACGCCCAGAACACCCACACCACAGTCACAGGGGTTTCTTCCTTTATCCTTCATGAACTTTCTGTGCTATTTCCTTGCCCTGAGCCGCCTCTCCACCCCGCTAATGGCCCTCTCTTGCCTTTCAAGCCCCTTCTGGTGTCAGTCCATAGACGACCTCCCTAACACCCCACCAGATCCAAGTTGGGCCCGCATCTACTCCTTCCCAGACTGTCGGGACTGGTCCTCCAACTCAGGCCGAGGTTAGGGAATCCCATGGTCTTCCTCCTGGGCCAAATGGTGGGGCCTGTGTCCCCTCTCAGCCCAAGCTCTGGTCCTGAAGTTCGGTTCCGTCATCCCTAAGGGTTCAGTCCCTGTTTTGGTGAGATGTGTTGGTCCCGCGCTGCTCCCAAAAGGCCACCGTCACCTCCACGTCCCCACCAGGAGCATGGCCGACTCGAGGGAGCTCTCCGCGGAGGCTGCCGCACTGGCCCGCGGTCGCTGTGGACACCGCAGACCCTGCCACCTGCGGGTGCCGTCGGAATGATGGAAGACGCCACGCCACACGACGCCAAGCTCCCTGGAACAGGGAGTCCTGGACGCAACTGGATGCAACTCCCTGTTCCTATCACAGCCTGGCAAACGTGACCTTCTGAACCCGTCACTAGCCCTAATAGCGTCACGAATCACTGTTTTGTTCTGTGTCCTGCTTGGGATGCGCAGAGGTTACGCTTGTGAGTCTCTGGTCACAGGAGAAGAAGGAGACACCTACCTCCACGGGAGAAAGAAACCACTCCACTACCTTCTGGTCACCCTCGAGGCAGGATAGAATGCCGCAGGCTTGGGCCAAACTGAGGAGCAACAAAACCGTTGCTATGGCAGCAATGGAGTCCAGTGCCTCATAAAGCCTGGGCCGCCCCCCACCCCACCAGGGGGCCCCCGCAGCCAACTGGCAGGCAGGGTGGGTAAAGAGCCTAAGGGTGCTGCAGGCCACCTACGTGGCCCACAGCTTTGACCACAATACCTACCAAGGTGGACTTTCAGTGAACCCGCAGTGGGTCCTTGCCCTCAACTTCCTGTTTCACGCAAGATGTCGATCCCAAAGTTCCCCGTGATGATGCACCCACTGG